>JAXIVJ010008675.1:0-20000 GCA_036785665.1 Chirona hameri
GTCCTGTCCTGTCCTGTCCTGTTTTGTCCTGTTATGTCATGTTATGTCCTGTTCTGTCCTGTCCTGTCCTGTCCTGTCCTGTCCTGTTCTGTCCTGTTCTGTCCTGTCCTGTCCTGTTCTGTTCTGTCCTGTTCTGTCCTGTCCTGTTCTGTCCTGTCCTGTTCTGTCCTGTCCGTGCTGTCCTGTTCTGTCCTGTTCTGTCCTGTTCTGTTCTGTTCTGTCCTGTTCTGTCCTGTTATGTCCTGTTATGTCCTGTTCTGTCCTGTTATGTCCTGTTCTGTTCTGTCCTGTTCTGTCCTGTTCTGTCCTGTTATGTCATGTTATGTCCTGTTATGTCCTGTTATGTCCTGTTCTGCCCTGTTCTGTCCTGTTCTGTCCTGTTTTTTTATATAATAAATTTAGTTCGAATGTTTTATATGGATGGATTTCCGAGGTCAGGACCCACGCTAAGCAGAGCTTGTTGCGCAGGTCCTGACCTCACCGCCCGATCGCGCAATTCCTGTTGGCCGGCAGAATTTAGAGACGAAAGTTTTACGTGCCCGACACACCTGGACACGGTCCGCCCCGCTCACTGACGTCACCTGACCTTGGGTGCGACCGCTGCCACCGGCCGCAGGCCATCCCGGTCAGGAGCAAATAGCGAGCGCCGAAGCGACTCGAACCCGGGCTGCCACACCGGGATAGGTCAGAAGTCCAGCGCTCTCCCACTGAGCTACAGGGGCTGTTCTGTCCTGTTCTGTCCTGTTCTGTCCTGTTCTGTCCTGTTCTGTCCTGTTCTGTCCTGTTTTTTATATAATAAATTTAGTCCGAATGTTTTGTATGGATGAATTTTCGAGGTCATGACCCACGCTAAGCAGAGTTTGTTGCGCAGGTCCTGACCTCACCATCCGATCGCGCAATTCCTGTTGGCCGGCAGAATTTAGAGACGAAAGTTTTACGTGCCCGACACACCTGGACACGGTCCGTCCCGCTCACTGACGTCACCTGACCTTGGGTGCGACCGCTGCCACCGGCCGCAGGCCATCCCAGTCAGGAGCAAACAGCGAGCGCCGAAGCGACTCGAACCCGGGCTGCCACACCGGGATAGGTCAGAAGTCCAGCGCTCTCCCACTGAGCTACAGGGGCTGTTCTGTCCTGTTCTGTCCTGTTCTGTCCTGTCCTGTTCTGTCCTGTCCTGTCCTGTTCTGTCCTGTTCTGTCCTGTTCTGTCCTGTCCTGTTCTGTCCTGATCTGTCCTGATCTGTCCTGATCTGTCCTGATCTGTCCTGATCTGTCCTGTTCTGTCCTGTTCTGTCTGTCTCGGCAGGGCTGAGTGGGAGCTGTACCTGGTATAACATCTGACACGTCCTGTTCTGTCTGTCTCGGCAGGGCTGAGTGGGAGCCGTACCTGGTATAACATCTGACACGTCCTGTTCTGTCTGTCTTGGCAGGGCTGAGTGGGAGCCGTACCTGGTATAACATCTGACACGTCCTGTTCTGTCTGTCTCGGCAGGGCTGAGTGGGAGCCGTACCTGGTATAACATCTGACACGTCCTGTTCTGTCTGTCTTGGCAGGGCTGAGTGGGAGCCGTACCTGGTATAACATCTGACACGTCCTGTTCTGTCTGTCTCGGCAGGGCTGAGTGGGAGCCGTACCTGGTATAACACCTGACACGTCCTGTCCTGTCTGTCTCGGCAAGGCTGAGTGGGAGCCGTACCTGGTATAACATCTGACACGTCCTGTTCTGTCTGTCTCGGCAAGGCTGAGTGGGAGTCGTACCTGGTATAACATCTGACACGTCCTGTCCTGTCTGTCTCGGCAAGGCTGAGTGGGAGCCGTACCTGGTATAACATCTGACACGTCCTGTTCTGTCTGACTCGGCAAGACTGAGTGGGAGTCGTACCTGGTATAACATCTGACACGTCCTGTTCTGTCTGTCTCGGCAAGGCTGAGTGGGAGTCGTACCTGGTATAACATCTGACACGTCCTGTTCTGTCTGTCTCGGCAGGGCTGAGTGGGAGCCGTACCTGGTATACCATCTGACACGTCCTGTTCTGTCTGTCTTGGCAGGGCTGAGTGGGAGCCGTACCTGGTATAACATCTGACACGTCCTGTTCTGTCTGTCTCGGCAGGGCTGAGTGGGAGTCGTACCTGGTATAACATCTGACACGTCCTGTTCTGTCTGTCTCGGCAGGGCTGAGTGGGAGTCGTACCTGGTATAACATCTGACACGTCCTGTTCTGTCTGTCTCGGCAGGGCTGAGTGGGAGCCGTACCTGGTATAACATCTGACACGTCCTGTTCTGTCTGTCTCGGCTGGGCTGAGTGGGAGCCGTACCTGGTATAACATCTGACACGTCCTGTTCTGTCTGTCTCGGCAGGGCTGAGTGGGAGCCGTACCTGGTATAACATCTGACACGTCCTGTTCTGTCTGTCTCGGCAGGGCTGAGTGGGAGCCGTACCTGGTATAACATCTGACACGTCCTGTTCTGTCTGTCTCGGCAGGGCTGAGTGGGAGTCGTACCTGGTATAACATCTGACACGTCCTGTTCTGTCTGTCTCGGCAGGGCTGAGTGGGAGTCGTACCTGGTATACCATCTGACACGTCCTGTTCTGTCTGTCTCGGCAGGGCTGAGTGGGAGTCGTACCTGGTATAACATCTGACACGTCCTGTTCTGTCTGTCTCGGCAGGGCTGAGTGGGAGCCGTACCTGGTATACCATCTGACACGTCCTGTTCTGTCTGTCTCGGCAGGGCTGAGTGGGAGCCGTACCTGGTATAACATCTGACACGTCCTGTTCTGTCTGTCTCGGCAGGGCTGAGTGGGAGTCGTACCTGGTTCCTCGCTTCTCGCTGAACGAGCGCTACCTGGGCTTCATGGTGCCACGCATCACGCGCAACTTCGACACGGAGCTGCAGCTGAGCGCCATGCAGCAGTTCTTCGCACGCTACCCGGAGGCCGGCGCCGGGGAGCGCTCCAGGAGGGAGGCCCTCGAGACGACGCAGGCCAACATCAACTGGCTCAGCAACCATAAGGAGGATCTAGCCAGGTGGCTGGAGGATCGGAGACAGACATAAGGAGGATCTGGTCAGGTGGCTGGAGGATCGGAGACAGACATAAGGAGGATCTGGCCAGGTGGCTGGAGGATCTGAGACAGACATAAGGAGGATCTGGCCAGGCGACTGGAGGAGCGGAGACAGACATAATGAGGATCTGGCCAGGTGGCTGGAGGAGCGGAGACAGACATAAGGAGGATCTGGCCAGGCGACTGGAGGAGCGGAGACAGACATAAGGAGGATCTGGCCAGGTGGCTGGAGGAGCGGAGACAGACATAAGGAGGATCTGGCCAGGTGGCTGGAGGAGCGGAGACAGACATAAGGAGGATCTGGCCAGGCGACTGGAGGAGCGGAGATAGACATAAGGAGGATCTGGCCAGGTGGCTGGAGGAGCGGAGACAGACATAAGGAGGATCTGGCCAGGCGACTGGAGGAGCGGATACAGACATAAGGAGGATCTGGCCAGGCGACTGGAGGAGCGGAGACAGACATAAGGAGGATCTGGCCAGGTGGCTGGAGGAGCGGGGACAGACATAAGGAGGATCTGGCCAGGCGACTGGAGGAGCGGAGACAGACATAAGGAGGATCTGGCCAGGTGGCTGGAGGAGCGGAGACAGACATAAGGAGGATCTGTCCAGGCGACTGGAGGATCGGAGCTGAGAGCCGGAGGGGAATAGGATGTGGTGAGGGTTGGAAAAGTGGATGGGCGGGTACCGTGGCGGATCTAGGTTTCTAGTGGGGGATGGGAGGAACAATTTCGCTCCGAAATTTTACGAAAAGTCGTTGACCGGGGGGGGGGGGGGCGTCGGGTCATCAGCGCGAAGGAAGGAAGGATTTAGCGGGAGGGGGGGGGGGGGGGATAAATCATGACTTCCCGGAACAAAAATCACAACCTCCCGGAACGGTTTAGGGGGACACAAAAACATACGTTTGCCTACCAATGTTCCGTTTTTTTTGGAGGGGGGCAATAGCCTGCTTTCCCCTAACGTAGATCCGCCACTGGGCGTGTACCTACTGCGGGGAGTAGAGTATTGTAGAAAATGTGGGCGAGAAAAAGAGTGATGATGGGGAGGGTAAACAGAAAGGACCTGGGTTCCGGCCGGACGCTTCTCGCCCGGGCAGGCAGCAAGGGACGGAGCGGCAGTGCGGGTCGACGTGCCACGGCGCAGATGGCTGGCCAGAGAGTGGTCAGTCAGCTGCGGCTGCGGGGTCGGCTGTGGAGTGCCGGATCGACCGCCTGGTTGGGACGGCGCGCTGCCATGTGAGATGCGTGTGACGCCGGCGGGCCGCTGCACCTGCTGCTGTCCGCCGCCCTGATGCCGTCTGCCGTCCGCTGTGTTGAGGCGCGGCTGTCTACCGGTACCGCTACCATCCAGACTTCCCTGTCCAGGGCCGTGTGTTTTTATCAGTTGACTCTGATGAGTGTGTGTGTGTGCGTGTGTGAAGATGTGGATTGCCGTAGTAGTGTTGTTGCAATAATTGAAGTACTTAGTTTAACCCGGCTCTACATGTTTTATGTCGGACACGTGACGGAGTTGAGATCTAACGCGCCGAGGATCTTCATTCAGACCACCTACACTATACAACAGGCGGTTGCAATAAACTGACAATACCGAGTTTATATTTGGTGAATGTTTTGATTAGGTAGATCTCCGAGACCAAGAGACAAGTCAAGATAAGACCAGGACCAGGGAAGCAGGGACAGGAAGTTGCCGCAGTAAGCCAAGCTTGTTGCGGTGAGCTACACTGACACATCACGCAGACCCCGCATGAAACGTCGAGGAAAAGCCGCAGAACACGCGGAACAACGTTCCTGAGCTCGAGCCTCTTGGCAAAATTGACACCTCTAATCACGCTTATCTTAACCTGTAATCTTGTTCCGTCTTTCTCTCTTTCTCAATAAAACAAGTGATAGTCTAGTTTTTAAAAAGTCTCGTGTTGTTGTCGGATTAAACACCAACAGTTCGAAAAGAAGATACAGTCTGGCCAATTTGGCCGGCAACGGTAGTCCGCCAACGCGACAGCGCGTTCGGGGGCCGACTTCAGGTCGCGGCGGAGTCAAGACTAGAACTCTCCAGCGGCGGTCGGCGGCACGCGACCACAACCCGCCGGTCAGAGTCCACGCAGGCGCAGAGGCTACGGCGACGCCCTTCGGCAGGCCAATAAAAGGTTAAGGATATCTCGTCATTGGTGACGTCACAGAGGGTCATAACTGAACGTCATAACCACTTTGTTACATAACCCGAGTGTTGCAATCAGTGTCAACCTCGGATCCCCGCCCCCGGCAATACTGCACCATCAGTGTCAACCTCGGGTCCCCGGCAATACTGCACCATCAGTGTCAACCTCGGGCCCCCGGCAATACTGCACTATCAGTGTCAACCTCGAGTCCCCGGCAATACTGCACCATCAGTGTCAACCTCGGGTCCCCGGCAATACTGCACCATCAGTGTTAACCTCGGGACCCCGGCAATACTGCACCATCAGTGTCAGCGTCAGGCCCCCGGCAATACTGCACCATCAGTGTCAACCTCGGGTCCCCGGCAATACTGCACCATCAGTGTCAACCTCGGGTCCCCGGCAATACTGCACCATATCAGTGTCAACCTCGGGTCCCCGGCAATACTGCACCATCAGTGTCAACCTCGGGTCCCGGCAATACTGCACCATCAGTGTTAACCTCGGGACCCCGGCAATACTGCACCATCAGTGTCAACCTCGGACCCCCGGCAATACTGCACCATCAGTGTCAACCTCGGGTCCCCGGCAATACTGCACCATATCAGTGTCAACCTCGGGCCCCCGGCAATACTGCACCATCAGTGTCAACCTCGAGTCCTCGGCAATACTGCACCATCAGTGTCAACCTCGGGTCCCCGGCAATACTGCACCATCAGTGTTAACCTCGGGACCCCGGCAATACTGCACCATCAGTGTCAGCGTCAGGCCCCCGGCAATACTGCACCATCAGTGTCAACCTCGGGTCCCCGGCAATACTGCACCATCAGTGTCAACCTCGGGTCCCCGGCAATACTGCACCATCAGTGTCAACCTCGGGTCCCGGCAATACTGCACCATCAGTGTTAACCTCGGGACCCCGGCAATACTGCACCATCAGTGTCAACCTCGGACCCCCGGCAATACTGCACCATCAGTGTCAACCTCGGGTCCCCGGCAATACTGCACCATATCAGTGTCAACCTCGGGTCCCGGCAATACTGTACGTTGATGCCCGGGTGGACCGACACACGGAAATCGATACGCAAGTACGTACATAACGAATCTCTCTACTTGCAAGAAATAAATGTTCCTAGCGATATTATTTCTAAATTGCGTTGATGGCCTCTCGATCTCGCCAGAATACGTAAGAACACATGCATGCCTGCATTACAAAACACACATTAGCCGTTTTCACGAAGGATTTTGCGTTTCGGGCGATTGGGGCGTTTGGGGCGATTGGGGTAAATTGATCTGTAGCTCGTAAGAACGCGGCTTTTCCCGGTGATTTTTGGTATCAATCGCAATTTTATGAATTAATGTATAAGTATATGCTCCTACAATTCAATATGTCCCGTTAGTTTGCTTTGAATATTCAAATTCTTGAGCAAATCTGGCAATTTTGGGTTGCGTTAGTTCCTTCTACAAAATATACCGAAAACGCCCCAAAAGAGGCTAACAAGTATACTAGATAATCAGCTTTGATTAAATAAAATACGCAATTGACACTTAGTTAGGGCAAAATTGAAGATATTAATGGCAAAGAAATATAATATTATGATGACAAATGCAATCAAATGTCAAAAGCATAGACAGGCCTTAATTCATCGTCGCTCCGTCCCGCTGAGATCGTCCAATTTAGAGCGGTAACTTCGTTGGTTTCTGAAAACCGGAACAATCCTTACTAATTTATTTAAGCAACGAATCACACCAAATGTTCTTGATTTGATCAATTAATTAATTGATGAATCTCATAAAAAGCTAAAAGAACCTCATAAAAATCCCTGAGAAAAAAAAACATGAAACATGCGGGCTTTCTGCAGCCACTGGTACTGCAAACTCAAAAATGGCTGCCCTAGATCGAACGGACGGCATGGCTGGGCGCAGACCACAGCTCTGCACATGTGCAACGTGACGTCAGGCGACCGGCTGGCTCGTCGCCATGGTGACGGGCCGGCTGGCGCCGGAGCCACGTGGTCGCCATGGTTACCGGGCGGCGGCGCCTGTGCGGAGCCAGCGCGGAGCCGGAGCCAGCATTCTCGTCATCTTACAACAAATGATCAAAACGAAATCGCTAATTATCATTAATCCTTGCTATCAAAAGTGAATATGACTGAAAATATGAATGTAATAATTCATCTAGTTTGCATTGAAATGGGCATTGAAAAATTTCATTGAAATTCCTGAAAACCATGTCGTTGCAAAATATGACCATTTCCCGAACCCCGCACATCCGGGATTCGAGCAAGATGGAGTCTCACCAACCGCCCCAAACCACCACAGCCATCTGGCATCACCAGAGCTAGTTTAAGATGAAATTGCTAATGTTAAAGGGAAATAATGACCTTTTTCCACAAAAATGAAGTTAGCACTTGAAATCGCCAGACGAGACCAAAATATATTGTAAATTCATCACATTTTGCATGAAAACTTTCCTACCGAAAGATATTTCAAGTTAAAGTTGATAAGCGTTCCACACTTTAAACGACCGGTACTTGCAAGTACTTTTGGTCCTCATCAAACTCCGGGCTTTTCCCGTATTGTTTTTTTACGCAATGGAGTGGAAAATATATTGTGCGTTCTGCTTGTTGTGATTATATGCCCGGCGATCTTCTAAAACTAACAGCGATTGGAAAAAGTGGCAATACAATCGGAAGCTCATCGATGCACATTAACGGCGGCATAGTTAGTAGTTGCGACCCTCAATTTTTGAAAATAAATTCATTTGTTTTCAACATTAGGAGTATTGTATAATTTGTCTGTGGCTGTATATAACACTATGCTTTATATTATCATGCAAAATAAAAAAAAAATCCCCAAAAAACTAACAAACAATAACACAAAACTGGCAATTAAATCGGAAGCTCATCGATGCACATCGACAGCGACCTATTTAGCGTCGGCGATTTGTTTACAAAGCATTGTCATGCTTCTCGGCGCACTTAACCATTGTGGCGAGTTGTTGCTAGTAGCGCTTTCGTTCTCCATGGCAACCAGGCGTGAGCCAATGAAAAGCCAGAACGTAATCCCTTTCTGGCTTTTGATTGGCTGACGCCTGGTTGCCATGGAGAACGAAAGCGCTACTAGCGTGTGTCCGAGCAGCGCTCAGTTTGATCGGAAATGTCACAGAGCCACCAAAAATGCCGCAATCGATGTAAACAATGGTAGGGAAGGGCGAATTTGTAAATGACCTTCATGAAGTACACAAGGTACTTGTTTTGTATTTTTCCCAAACTTACAACTTCGAATTTGGGAATAATTTTATTTAATTCTTAAATTCAAATAAAATAATTTTAAAACCATAGTGGTAGCCTAAGAAATTGTTGCTAACAAAATCAAAAGGTCATTATTTCCCTTTAAGTAAGCTATGGTGTTATCATTAAAATGGAATTTCCAGAAAAATGTATTAATTCATAAAGTTGCGATTAATATCAAAAATCACCGGGAAAAGCCGTGTTCTTACGAGCTATAGACCCATTTACCCAAAACTCCCCAATCGCCCCAAACGCCCCAAACGCAAAATCCTTCGTGAAAACGGCTATTACCGGCAGTCGCAACAATAATTGTAACGAAGTCTATAAAGGTGTCGAGTGGGGGCATACTGCATACACCTATCTGACAAAAAAAGCATACGCTATCGATAGTCGTAGTGAACATGTCATAACGTGCCGAGCGAATGCTTTAGTAATATAATTGGCACCGACGCAATACATAATACCCTCTGCACGTGCTTGCAAACCCACCGGCGGCTGAGATGTGCAGTGTGTACCCTTCCAGTACGTCAGCTCTGCTGTCTCGAGGGGTTGGTACCTGTTTAGACGAGGAAATAGTTCACCTTGGAATTTTTTTACTCAACACGATTTGATTATATTTGTAATACAATTTATGTTTATATTGTCAAAAATGGCCTTATATCGCGCCGATTCAGGACAGAAGGCCGTACATTTGTATTGTTTATCAAAACTATATGCATACTCTCTGAGTCAGAGTCCTGACGTCACGCGAATGTAAACAATGGTTCAGCCAATCAGATTCGAAAGTAGTCGCGTAAAGATAGACTCGCATTGGAGATGTGCCAACCGGTGGCCGGCGATCGCTTGCTAGCACCAGCTGCAAGCTGATTGGCTGATGGTATATTCTCTGCCCGGGTTAAAACCAGAACAACATTCTTTCGCCAGCACCGCATTCCTTCGCCAAAAACTCAAATTGTATTTATTTATTTATGTATTTATTTAACATCATCGCCGACGGGTGAACCATTTATGGGCGAAGTCACGCAGATAAAACCACACGCATTCACATACCTAAAAGATCACATTACATCCCTCACCCATAACCATCTATACCTATCATAATAAAAAAAGATCACTTAGAAGATCCTCTATAATACAAAAGCGATGGTTAAAAGCTGTTAAATGACACAAATGGATTTAAAATATAAAAATAAAATACGAAATAAGAAATATGTGATGAAATAGTGAAGATAAAATATAAAAAAATGAAGACAAAGGTAAAAATGAAAACGAATATAAAACAAAAATATGCTGGAGAGCCTTTCCAGTCAAGAAAACTTGCAGATAGGGGTTTCCCAACACGGGCTACAAAACTGCTATCTCAGTTTAAAACTAATGTTGAAGGTGAACTATTTCCTTTAAGTGACCTTCCGGGGCTGCTGCCACGCCGCCGGATCTGTCACGGCCAGTCGTGGCAGGCCCGGCGGCAGACCTGTCACGGCCAGTCGTCGCAGGCCCGGCGGCAGACCTGTCACGGCCAGTCGTGGCAGGCCCGGCGGCAGACCTGTCACGGCCAGTCGTGGCAGGCCCGGCGGCAGACCGAGGCGGCCAGTCGTGGCAAGCCCGGCGGCAGACCTGTCACGGCAAGTCGTGGCAGGCCCGGCGGCAGACCTGTCACGGCCAGTTGTGGCAGGCCCGGCGGCAGATCTGTCACGGCCAGTCATGGCAGGCCCGGCGGCAAACCTGTCACGGCCAATCCTGGCAGGCCCGGCGGCAGACCAAGGCGGCCAGTCGTGGCAGGCCCGGCGGCAGACCTGTCACGGCCAGTCATGGCAGGCCCGGCGGCAGACCAAGGCGGCCAGTCGTGGCAGGCCCGGCGGCAGACCGAGGCGGCCAGTCGTGGCAGACCCGGCGGCAGACCGAGGCAGCCAGTCGTGGCAGGCCCGGCGGCAGACCGAGGCGGCCAGTCGTGGCAGGCCCGGCGGCAGACCTGTCACGGCCAGTCGTGGCAGGCCCGGCGGCAGACCGAGGCGGCCAGTCGTGGCAGGCCCGGCGGCAGACCAAGGCGGCCAGTCGTGGCAGGACCGGCGGCAGACCTGTCACGGCCAGTCGTGGCAGGCCCGGCGGCAGACCGAGGCGGCCAGTCGTGGCAGGCCCGGCGGCAGACCAAGGCGGCCAGTCGTGGCAGGCCCGGCGGCAGACCAAGGCTGCCAGTCGTGGCAGGCCCGGCGGCAGGCCAAGGCGGCCAGTCGTGGCAGGCCCGGCGGTAGACCTGTCACGGCCAGTCATGGCAGGCCCGGCGGCAGACCGAGGCGGCCAGTCGTGGCAGGCCGGGAGGCAGACCGAGGCGGCCAGTCGTGGCAGGCCCGGCGGCAGACCTGTCACGGCCAGTCGTCGCAGGCCCGGCGGCAGACCTGTCACGGCCAGTCGTGGCAGGCCTGGCGGCAGACCGAGGCGGCCAGTCGTGGCAGGCCCGGTGGCAGGCCTGTCACGGCCAGTCGTGGCAGGCCCTGCGGCAGACCTGTCACGGCCAGTCGTGGCAGGCCCGGCGGCAGACCTGTCACGGCCAGTCGTGGCAGGCCCGGCGGCAGACCGAGGCGGCCAGTCGTGGCAGGCCCGGCGGCAGACCTGTCACGGCCAGTCGTGGCAGGCCCGGCGGCAGACCTGTCACGGCCAGTCATGGCAGGCCCGGCGGCAGACCGAGGCGGCCAGTCGTGGCAGGCCCGGCGGCGGCGGCAGACCTGTCACGGCCAGTCGTGGCAGGCCCGGCGGCAGATCTGTCACGGCCAGTCGTGGCAGGCCCGGCGGCAGACCTGTCACGGCCAGTCATGGCAGGCCCGGCGGCAGACCTGTCACGGCCAGTCATGGCAGGCCCGGCGGCAGATCTGTCACGGCCAGTCGTGGCAGGCCCGGCGGCAGACCTGTCACGGCCAGTCATGGCAGGCCCGGCGGCAGACCTGTCACGGCCAGTCGTGGCAGGCCCGGCGGCAGACCGAGGCGACCAGTCGTGGCAGGCCCGGCGGCAGACCGAGGCGACCAGTCGTGGCAGGACCGGCGGCAGATCTGTCACGGCCAGTCGTGGCAGGCCCGGCGGCAGACCTAACACGGCCAGTCGTGGCAGGCCCGGCGGCAGACCTGTCACGGCCAGTTGTGGCAGGCCCGGCGGCAGACCTGTCACGGCCAGTCGTGGCAGGCCCGGCGGCAGACCTGTCACGGCCAGTTGTGGCAGGCCCGGCGGCAGACCTGTCACGGCCAGTCGTGGCAGGCCCGGCGGCAGACCTGTCACGGCCAGTCGTGGCAGGCCCGGCGGCAGACCGAGGCGGCCAGTCGTGGCAGGCCCGGCGGCAGACCTGTCACGGCCAGTCGTGGCAGGCCCGGCGGCAGACCTGTCACGGCCAGTCATGGCAGGCCCGGCGGCAGACCGAGGCGGCCAGTCGTGGCAGGCCCGGCGGCGGCGGCAGACCTGTCACGGCCAGTCGTGGCAGGCCCGGCGGCAGATCTGTCACGGCCAGTCGTGGCAGGCCCGGCGGCAGACCTATCACGGCCAGTCATGGCAGGCCCGGCGGCAGACCTGTCACGGCCAGTCATGGCAGGCCCGGCGGCAGATCTGTCACGGCCAGTCGTGGCAGGCCCGGCGGCAGACCTGTCACGGCCAGTCATGGCAGGCCCGGCGGCAGACCTGTCACGGCCAGTCGTGGCAGGCCCGGCGGCAGACCGAGGCGGCCAGTCGTGGCAGGCCCGGCGGCAGACCTGTCACGGCCAGTCGTGGCAGGCCCGGCGGCAGACCTGTCACGGCCAGTCGTGGCAGGCCCGGCGGCAGACCGAGGCGGCCAGTCGTGGCAGACCCGGCGGCAGACCGAGGCGGCCAGTCGTGGCAGGCCCGGCGGCAGACCGAGGCGGCCAGTCGTGGCAGGCCCGGCGGCAGACCTGTCACGGCCAGTCGTGGCAGGCCCGGCGGCAGACCTGTCACGGCCAGTCGTGGCAGGCCCGGCGGCAGACCAAGGCGGCCAGTCGTGGCAGGCCCGGCGGCAGACCTGTCACGGCCAGTCATGGCAGGCCCGGCGGCAGACCAAGGCGGCCAGTCGTGGCAGGCCCGGCGGCAGACCGAGGCGGCCAGTCGTGGCAGGCCCGGCGGCAGACCAAGGCGGCCAGTCGTGGCAGGACCGGCGGCAGACCTGTCACGGCCAGTCGTGGCAGGCCCGGCGGCAGACCGAGGCGGCCAGTCGTGGCAGGCCCGGCGGCAGACCAAGGCGGCCAGTCGTGGCAGGCCCGGCGGCAGACCAAGGCGGCCAGTCGTGGCAGGCCCGGCGGCAGGCCAAGGCGGCCAGTCGTGGCAGGCCCGGCGGTAGACCTGTCACGGCTAGTCATGGCAGGCCCGGCGGCAGACCGAGGCGGCCAGTCGTGGCAGGCCGGGAGGCAGACCGAGGCGGCCAGTCGTGGCAGGCCCGGCGGCAGACCTGTCACGGCCAGTCGTGGCAGGCCCGGCGGCAGACCGAGGCGGCCAGTCGTGGCAGGCCCGGTGGCAGACCTGTCACGGCCAGTCGTGGCAGGCCCGGCGGCAGACCGAGGCGGCCAGTCGTGGCAGGCCCGGCGGCAGACCTGTCACGGCCAGTCGTGGCAGGCCCGGCGGCAGACCGAGGCGGCCAGTCGTGGCAGGCCCGGCGGCAGACCTGTCACGGCCAGTCGTGGCAGGCCCGGCGGCAGACCGAGGCGGCCAGTCGTGGCAGGCCCGGCGGCAGACCTGTCACGGCCAGTCGTGGCAGGCCCGGCGGCAGACCGAGGCGGCCAGTCGTGGCAGGCCCGGCGGCGGCGGCAGGATCTGTCACGGCCAGTCATGGCAGGCCCGGCGGCAGACCGAGGCGGCCAGTCATGGTAGGCCCGGCGGCAGACCTGTCACGGCCAGTCGTGGCAGGCCCGGCGGCAGACCGAGGCGGCCAGTCGTGGCAGGCCCGGCGGCGGCGGCAGATCTGTCACGGCCAGTCATGGCAGGCCCGGCGGCAGACCTGTCACGGCCAGTCGTGGCAGGCCCGGCGGCAGACCGAGGCGGCCAGTCGTGGCAGGCCCGGCGGCAGACCGAGGCGACCAGTCGTGGCAGGCCCGGCGGCAGACCTGTCACGGCCAGTTGTGGCAGGCCCGGCGACAGACCTGTCACGGCCAGTCGTGGCAGGCCCGGCGGCAGATCTGTCACGGCCAGTCGTGGCAGGCCCGGCGGCAGACCTGTCACGGCCAGTCATGGCAGGCCCGGCGGCAGACCTGTCACGGCCAGTTGTGGCAGGCTCGGCGGCAGACCTGTCACGGCCAGTCGTGGCAGGCCCGGCGGCAGACCTGTCACGGCCAGTCGTGGCAGGCCCGGCGGCAGACCTGTCACGGCCAGTCGTGGCAGGCCCGGCGGCAGACCTGTCACGGCCAGTCGTGGCAGGCCCGGCGGCAGACCTGTCACGGCCAGTCGTGGCAGGCCCGGCGGCAGACCTGTCACGGCCAGTCGTGGCAGGCCCGGCGGCAGACCTGTCACGGCCAGTCGTGGCAGGCCCGGCGGCAGACCTGTCACGGCCAGTCGTGGCAGGCCCGGCGGCAGACCTGTCACGGCCAGTCATGGCAGGCCCGGCGGCAGACCTGTCACGGCCAGTTGTGGCAGGCTCGGCGGCAGACCTGTCACGGCCAGTCGTGGCAGGCCCGGCGGCAGACCTGTCACGGCCAGTCGTGGCAGGCCCGGCGGCAGACCTGTCACGGCCAGTCGTGGCAGGCCCGGCGGCAGACCTGTCACGGCCAGTCGTGGCAGGCCCGGCGGCAGACCTGTCACGGCCAGTCGTGGCAGGCCCGGCGGCAGACCTGTCACGGCCAGTCGTGGCAGGCCCGGCGGCAGACCTGTTACGGCCAGTCGTGGCAGGCCCGGCGGCAGACCTGTCACGGCCAGTCGTGGCAGGCCCGGCGGCAGACCTGTCACGGCCAGTCGTGGCAGGCCCGGCGGCAGACCTGTCACGGCCAGTCGTGGCAGGCCCGGCGGCAGACCTGTCACGGCCAGTCGTGGCAGGCCCGGCGGCAGACCTGTCACGGCCAGTCGTGGCAGGCCCGGCGGCAGACCTGTCACGGCCAGTCGTGGCAGGCCCGGCGGCAGACCTGTCACGGCCAGTCGTGGCAGGCCCGGCGGCAGACCTGTCACGGCCAGTCATGGCAGGCCCGGCGGCAGACCTGTCACGGCCAGTTGTGGCAGGCTCGGCGGCAGACCTGTCACGGCCAGTCGTGGCAGGCCCGGCGGCAGACCTGTCACGGCCAGTCGTGGCAGGCCCGGCGGCAGACCTGTCACGGCCAGTCGTGGCAGGCCCGGCGGCACACCGAGGCAGACCGACCAGCTCCACGTTCGCCGAACACCGATGGAAACTCGCTAAAAGGGCTGTGTTGGTTTCCGTGTCGGAGGCAGCGTCGCCGGTCGCAGCGGCGTTTTTTTTTGCCAACAGACTGCGGGTCATATACCGACCGGCGTTTTTTGATGAGCGATCGCGGCGCGGTGGTGCGCCGTGATGCCATGAATAGTATTATCAGTGACACAGACTTGATACTCGCAGGTCACGTGCGCGGTACAGCGCCCGGGTGCCTGTTGGGGTCGCCAACCCCGCGAGGTGCAAGTTGCACCCACCAAAGGGGTGCAACCTCCTGGGCTTGTTGGCGTCTGGTGACCAAATTAATGGTCTTTAATGGTCTCAATGGTCTTTATTGAGCTGGACAGACCAAATTAGGCTTGCCAACATAGCTCGACGGGCGCTTTCCGGTGACGTATCAGCGATGTGTCACCTGGCACGTGCCACGTGCCACGTGCCAAACAAACAAATTTCGACAAAAATAATTCAACAAGCTCCAAATCATACCAAACCTGAGTGAGTGTCGATGAGGTCGGTGTCTCGAAGAGGTGCAAGCTGCGCTCACTAGAGAGGAGCAGCCTCGTGCACCTTTTGCCCTCTGGTGCAGCGACAATGCTGGAGCTGGACAAGCCAAATTGTGTGTGCCAACAGAGCTCGGCGAGTGTTTTCCATTCTGTATCGATAAAGGTGCTCGAGTGGAGGGTGCATGTGTACATGCCTTTCCATTCTGTATCGATCAAGGTGCTCGAGTGGAGGATGCATGTCTTTCCATTCTGTATCGATCAAGGTGCTCGAGTGGAGGATGCATGTGTACATGTCTTTCCATTCTGTATCGATCAAGGTGCTCGAGTGGAGGGTGCATGTGTACATGTCTTTCCATTCTGTATCGATCAAGGTGCTCGAGTGGAGGATGCATGTGTACATGCCTTTCCATTCTGTATCGATCAAGGTGCTCGAGTGGAGGATGCATGTGTACATGTCTTTCCATTATGTATCGATCAAGGTGCTCGAGTGGAGGATGCATGTGTACATGTCTTTCCATTCTGTATCGATCAAGGTGCTCGAGTGGAGGATGCATGTGCACATGTCTTTCCATTCTGTATCGATCAAGGTGCTCGAGTGGAGGGTGCATGTGTACATGTCTTTCCATTCTGTATCGATCAAGGTGCTCGAGTGGAGGATGCATGTGTACATGTCTTTCCATTCTGTATCGATCAAGGTGCTCGAGTGGAGGATGCATGTGCACATGTCTTTCCATTCTGTATCGATCAAGGTGCTCGAGTGGAGGGTGCATGTGTACATGTCTTTCCATTCTGTATCGATCAAGGTGCTCGAGTGGAGGATGCATGTGTACATGTCTTTCCATTCTGTATCGATCAAGGTGCTCGAGTGGAGGATGCATGTGTACATGTCTTTCCATTCTGTATCGATCAAGGTGCTCGAGTGGAGGATGCATGTGTACATGTCTTTCCATTCTGTATCGATCAAGGTGCTCGAGTGGAGGATGCATGTGTACATGCCTTTCCATTCTGTATCGATCAAGGTGCTCGAGTGGAGGATGCATGTGTACATGTCTTTCCATTCTGTATCGATCAAGGTGCTCGAGTGGAGGGTGCATGTGCACATGTCTTTCCATTCTGTATCGATCAAGGTGCTCGAGTGGAGGGTGATGCGCACATCTTTCTCATTACAGCTGAAACGCGCTGTCCTGTGGTGGCCGGAATTTCGAGCTAGACGAGCGACATTTGGTGCACCGATGTGTAGTTCAACGGAGAGCCCTCTTTCCGGCGCTGCACCACTCGTGGCAGAGCACCCCTCTTTCATTGAAGCCGAACTGCACGTCTTTCTGAATGCTGCAATTTCGTAGGCTGGTCAATCCACACCCATCATTGCGAGGGTGCGTGAATTTGATCATGCTGGAGTGAAGGCCTGCACGTAAACAGGGTGCACTCTTTAGTGCACCCCTTTTAAATTTCGCTAAACCACGCCTTCGAGCGCTGCAACTTGATAGGCTGTTGCATCAGCACGTATGATGGCCATTTCAAATGTCTTTGACCGAACTGGAGTCAAGACCAGCACATGGAATGGGTGCACCTTTCCTTGCTTCCCTCCGTCATAGCGGACGAATCACGCATTGCAGGGTGCAGCAATTTGGCAGGCTGGTTCATGGCACGAACCATGGCCATTTCAAATGCTTTGGGCCGAATCAGGGTCAGTGCCTACACAGTGCACGTACACTGGGTGCTGATTGTCCCCAGTGCATGTACACTGGGCGCTGATTGTCCACAGTGCCCGTACACTGGGTGCTGATTGTCTCCGATTGCACAGAGCACGTACACTGGGTGCTGATTGTCCACAGTGCCCGTACACTGGGTGCTGATTGTCTCCGATTTTGACTCCAAGGTAATGCGATCGAGCAATGCTGGCCGCCAGTCTAAAACGCCGCCCAGAGACGGAACAAAGTGAGACGGCCCCTCGCATCACCAAACACCATCCAAACTCTCTTTCTCTTCCAGCGCACCAACTGGCCGCCAATCTAAAACGCCGCCCAGAGACGGGACAAAGTGAGACGGCCCCTCGCATCACCACCAATCACCATCCAAACTCTGTTTCTCTTCCAGCGCACCACCGCACGGCGGCGGCTCTGTATTGACATATATCCAGTGACACGGCGTAGCAAAAGTGCGACCCCACACAGACACACAGACACATAGACACACAGACACACAGACACACAGACACACAGACACACAGACACACACACACACAGACACACAGACACACAGACACACAGACACACAGTGCTGACACAGCGCTGGCAGAAGGCAGAAGGCAGACGGCAGACGGCGGACACACTAAGCAGGCAGGATACCCGCCACTGTCGAACACGCACGTCTCGCCGCCGGCTACAATAGTGGCCCACACGTCAAGACATTCACTCAGCGCGGACAGGCACTTACATTAGCTTAGAAACCCGCTCTGTCAGAGCCGCTGTCCCCCGGTAACCGGCATGGCTCCGGCGCTGCTCGGTGCAGACATGCAGCACATGGACACCCCAAGGCACTGAGATGATCAGACACTGACTGCGCCGTCCGCACAGGCACTTCACGAGTCACGACCGCTAAGGCACTTCACGAGTCACGACCGCCAAGGCACTTCACGAGTCACGACCGCCAAGGCACTTCACGAGTCACGACCGCCAAGGCACTGAGATGATCAGACACGGACTGCGCCGTCCGCACAGGCACTTCACGAGTCACGACCGCACAGGCACTTCACGAGTCACGACCGCCAAGGCACTTCACGAGTCACGACCGCCAAGGCACTTCACGAGTCACGACCGCCAAGGCACTGGCATGATCAGACACTGACTGCGCCGTCCGCACAGGCACTTCACGAGTCACGACCGCACAGGCACTTCGAGTCACGACCGCACAGGCACTTCACGAGTCACGACCGCACAGGCACTTCACGAGTCACGACCGCCAAGGCACTGAGATGATCAGACACGGACTGCGCCGTCCGCACAGGCACTTCACGACCGCCACGGGTAGTCGGCGGGGTACTGCAGCACCGCAGAATCAGAACAGCAGCCCGCAGAAGAGAGACGACACACCGGCAACACACGTACAGATGCGAGGAGCACGGCCGCACCGCCGCCGCCGCGTATACAAACACACGATCTCAAAGGCCGCCCCTCGGCCAGCAAGCTCCGCCCCCTCGGCCAGCAGGCTCCGCCCCCCGGCCAGCAGGCTCCGCCCACCGCCGCTCAGCTTTGGTAATCTCGCCCATCCAGACGCACGCAATATACATATATAATAAAAATATACCATGCCGCACGTCGGCAGAACTACGCCGCTCGGCTACCTACGCTGCTCCGCTCTCGGGAGCAGGATAAAGCTTGTCGCACGGCTGACCAGCGAGTAGTTATACACCGGTAATTGTCCGAACAACCGAGTTCAGAGGGTCGCTGTGCTGCGTACAGAGTCAGGTAGACGTAAGGCTGATTGAAGGCATTTCATAATCGAGTCTGTTTGCCTGCTCGGCGTCAGGGAGGGCTCGTCGGAGCCCAGAGACGGATCGCTGACGGATCCAAGGGAACATCGCAGAGCCACGGAACTCAGACATATGGCCGAAATCGCTCACAATTGGGGCCACATAAAAATGTATGAGTAATTTTTTGGAGATTTGTCCTGTGCCATACGTCGATCCTCCGCAGCAGAGTTTCGTAGGGGCCCTCCAAAGCCAGCGCTCTAGACCCACCAATGCACATCATAGTGTCACTTTAAATAATTGATTACATTAAAAGAAAGGCGCACGAAGCTGGTTGTGATCTCATCTCATATGCATGCACATCTACAGACACAGTCGACTGCAATTCGGCTGTTCTGGTGAGCCAGTCATTGTCAGCGCCAGAGCCCAGCGAAAAATCGGCAGACCCAGCGGCCGTGGCGGGCCAGAAACAGCAGCGCGACTCGCAGCCTCCAGCCATGGGGCAACCGTGGAAACCGTCTCTGGTTCTGCGGAGGAGGCTCCTTATCATAGTCGCTATGCATGCTGCGCAGCCCTGGCCATCTACAGCTAGTTCTGACCGCCGTCAGAAGCTGCTGAGGCTGCCAGCGGCGGCTGACGGGCAGGGTTTCCGACCGCCGCCGCTGACACGGCTGGCCCCCTCCGGTCTCCGTTCCCCGGCCGGCCGGCCCGGCGGCGCCGCTGCTTCTCAGATGGTGCCGCTGGGTACCCAGAGCGCCTTGTTCTGCTCCTGCTCGACGGCCGCCTTGACCTGGGTGCACAGGTAGGCCATGTTGCCGCCGCCCGGCACCGTCGCTGCAACAAACAGACAGACACCCTGGTGAGGCACACAGACAGATAGACAGACAGACACACAGACAGACAGACAGACACCCTGGTGAGGCACACAGACAGATAGACACACAGACAGACAGATAGACACACAGACAGACAGACACACAGACACACAGACACACAGACAGACACCCTGGTGAGACAGACAGACACAGACAGACACCCTGGTGAGACAGACAGACACAGACAGACACAGACAGACACACAGCCAGCCAGACTGAGACAGACAGACAGACTGAGACAGACTGATACAAACTGAGACAGACTGAGACAGACTGAGACAGACTGAGACAG
>JAXIVJ010008675.1:25000-52500 GCA_036785665.1 Chirona hameri
TCCCCATCAGCTCCTCACAGCACAGTCCGCTCCCCACAGCACAGTCCGCTCCCCATCAGCTCCTCACAGCACAGTCCGCTCCCCACAGCACAGTCCGCTCCCCAGCAGCTCCCCAAATCACAGCCCGCTCCCCTACGACCCCTCACCTGACAGAGCGTGTTTGAAGTCGTGCTCCAGCTTGCGGGCGTGTTCGTACATGTCCTTCGCTGCCTTGGTACACACCTTCTCCATGGGGTAGACGGACTCGCGCACCTGAGACGGGGTGACAGCTCACGTCAGACGCCGTATACTGCCGGACTCGGCTGACGCTCTGCCGCCTGGCCAAACGGCCGGCTCGGACCAAGGCGGCAAAATGAAGCGGCATTCACACAGACATATTCGAGGAGGCGGTCTGTCTAATAATTATATTTGTGAAACTATCGGTAATGTACGTTGTAATGTACTTCCGGACCACTCTGGCCAGCTGCAACTCCCGGGTCACTCGGGTCAGTTCCCCTCCCCCTTAAAAGCACTAACCTCTCGGATTTGCTTCACAGACTTGAAGCGGACCAGCAGTACGATGGGGTGTATCCGGTGCCGGTGCAGCCGGGACAGCAAGCTCACGTCCATATCCAGCACACAGTGTCGGTCCTGACGGTACGAGGGACGGTGAAAATACAACAGACTCACGTCCATATCCAGTACCGGTCCTGACGGTACGAGGGACGGTGAAAAGACAACAGACTCACGTCCATATCCAGTACCGGTCCTGACGGTACGAGGGACGGTGAAAATACAACAGACTCACGTCCATATCCAGCACACAGTGTCGGTCCTGACGGTACGAGGGACGGTGAAAAGACAACAGACTCACGTCCATATCCAGTACCGGTCCTGACGGTACGAGGGACGGTGAAAATACAACAGACTCACGTCCATATCCAGCACACAGTACCGGTCCTGACGGTACGAGGGACGGTGAAAATACAACAGACCCACGTCCATATCCAGTACCGGTCCTGACGGTACGAGGGACGGTAAAAATACAACAGACTCACGTCCATATCCAGTACCGGTCCTGACGATACGAGGGACGGTGAAAATACAGCAGACCCACGTCCATATCCAGTACACAGTGTCGGTCCTGACGGTACGAGGGACGGTGAAAATACAACAGACTCACGTCCATATCCAGCACACAGTGTCGGTCCTGACGGTACGAGGGACGGTGAAAAGACAACAGACTCACGTCCATATCCAGCACAGTACCGGTCCTGACGGTACGAAGGACGGTGAAAATACAACAGACTCACGTCCATATCCAGCACACAGTACCGGTCCTGACGGTACGAAGGACGGTGAAAATACAACACTCACGTCCAAATATCCAGTACACAGTACCGGTCCTGACGGTACGAGGGACGGTGAAAAGACAACAGACTCACGTCCATATCCAGCACACAGTACCGGTCCTGACGGTACGAGGGACGGTGAAAATACAACAGACTCACGTCCATATCCAGCACACAGTACCGGTCCTGACGGTACGAGGGACGGTGAAAATACAACAGACTCACGTCCATATCCAGCACAGTACCGGTCCTGACGGTACGAGGGACGGTGAAAATACAACAGACTCACGTCCATATCCAGCACACAGTACCGGTCCTGACGGTACGAGGGACGGTGAAAATACAACAGACTCAAGTCCATATCCAGTACCGGTCCTGACGGTACGAGGGACGGTGAAAATACAACAGACCCACGTCCATATCCAGCACACAGTACCGGTCCTGACGGTACGAGGGACGGTGAAAATACAACAGACTCAAGTCCATATCCAGTACCGGTCCTGACGGTACGAGGGACGGTGAAAATACAACAGACTCAAGTCCATATCCAGTACCGGTCCTGACGGTACGAGGGACGGTAAAAATACAACAGACTCAAGTCCATATCCAGTACCGGTCCTGACGGTATGAGGGACGGTGAAAATACAACAGACTCACGTCCATATACAGTACCGGTCCTGACGGTACGAGGGACGGTGAAAAGACAACAGACTCACGTCCATATACAGTACCGGTCCTGACGGTACGAGGGACGGTGAAAATACAACAGACTCACGTCCATATACAGTACCGGTCCTGACGGTATGAGGGACGGTGAAAAGACAACAGACTCACGTCCATATCCAGTACCGGTCCTGACGGTACGAGGGACGGTGAAAATACAACAGACCCACGTCCATATCCAGCACACAGTACCGGTCCTGACGGTACGAGAGACGGTGAAAATACAACAGACTCAAGTCCATATCCAGTACCGGTCCTGACGGTACGAGGGACGGTGAAAATACAACAGACCCACGTCCATATCCAGTACCGGTCCTGACGGTACGAGGGACGGTGAAAATACAACAGACTCACGTCCATATACAGTACCGGTCCTGACGGTACGAGGGACGGTGAAAAGACAACAGACTCACGTCCATATCCAGCACAGTACCGGTCCTGACGGTACGAAGGACGGTGAAAATACAACAGACTCACGTCCATATACAGTACCGGTCCTGACGGTACGAGGGACGGTGAAAATACAACAGACCCACGTCCATATCCAGCACACAGTACCGGTCCTGACGGTACGAGGGACGGTGAAAATACAACAGACTCAAGTCCATATCCAGTACCGGTCCTGACGGTACGAGGGACGGTGAAAATACAACAGACTCACGTCCATATCCAGTACCGGTCCTGACGGTACGAGGGACGGTGAAAATACAACAGACTCACGTCCATATCCAGTACACAGTACCGGTCCTGACGGTACGAGGGACGGTGAAAATACAACAGACTCACGTCCATATCCAGTACACAGTGTCGGTCCTGACGGTACGAGGGACGGTGAAAATACAACAGACTCACGTCCATATCCAGCACACAGTGTCGGTCCTGACGGTACGAGGGACGGTGAAAAGACAACAGACTCACGTCCATATCCAGCACAGTACCGGTCCTGACGGTACGAAGGACGGTGAAAATACAACAGACTCACGTCCATATCCAGTACCGGTCCTGACGGTACGAGGGACGGTGAAAATACAACAGACTCACGTCCATATCCAGCACACAGTACCGGTCCTGACGGTACGAAGGACGGTGAAAATACAACAGACTCACGTCCATATCCAGCACACAGTACCGGTCCTGACGGTACGAGGGACGGTAAAAATACAACAGACTCAAGTCCATATCCAGTACCGGTCCTGACGGTACGAGGGACGGTGAAAATACAACAGACTCACGTCCATATCCAGCACACAGTACCGGTCCTGACGGTACGAAGGACGGTGAAAATACAACACTCACGTCCAAATATCCCGTACACAGTACCGGTCCTGACGGTACGAGGGACGGTGAAAATACAACAGACTCACGTCCATATCCAGCACACAGTGTCGGTCCTGACGGTACGAGGGACGGTGAAAAGACAACAGACTCACGTCCATATCCAGTACCGGTCCTGACGGTACGCGGGACGGTGAAAATACAACAGACTCACGTCCATATCCAGCACACAGTACCGGTCCTGACGGTACGAGGGACGGTGAAAATACAACAGACTCAAGTCCATATCCAGTACCGGTCCTGACGGTACGAGGGACGGTGAAAATACAACAGACCCACGTCCATATCCAGCACACAGTACCGGTCCTGACGGTACGAGGGACGGTGAAAATACAACAGACTCAAGTCCATATCCAGTACCGGTCCTGACGGTACGAGGGACGGTGAAAATACAACAGACCCACGTCCATATCCAGTACCGGTCCTGACGGTACGAGGGAAGGTGAAAATACAACAGACCCACGTCCATATCCAGCACACAGTACCGGTCTTGACGGTACGAGGGACGGTGAAAATACAACAGACTCAAGTCCATATCCAGTACCGGTCCTGACGGTATGAGGGACGGTGAAAATACAACAGACTCACGTCCATATACAGTACCGGTCCTGACGGTACGAGGGACGGTGAAAATACAACAGACTCACGTCCATATACAGTACCGGTCCTGACGGTATGAGGGACGGTGAAAATACAACAGACTCACGTCCATATACAGTACCGGTCCTGACGGTACGAGGGACGGTGAAAAGACAACAGACTCACGTCCATATACAGTACCGGTCCTGACGGTACGAGGGACGGTGAAAATACAACAGACCCACGTCCATATACAGTACCGGTCCTGACGGTACGAGGGACGGTGAAAATACAATAGACTCACGTCCATATCCAGCACACAGTACCGGTCCTGACGGTACGAGGGACGGTGAAAATACAACAGACTCACGTCCATATCCAGTATCGGTCCTGACGGTACGAGGGACGGTGAAAATACAACAGACTCACGTCCATATACAGTACCGGTCCTGACGGTACGAGGGACGGTGAAAATACAACAGACTCACGTCCATATCCAGTATCGGTCCTGACGGTACGAGGGACGGTGAAAATACAACAGACTCACGTCCATATACAGTACCGGTCCTGACGGTACGAGGGACGGTGAAAATACAACAGACTCACGTCCATATCCAGCACACAGTACCGGTCCTGACGGTACGAGGGACGGTGAAAATACAACAGACCCACGTCCATATCCAGCACACAGTACCGGTCCTGACGGTACGAGGGACGGTGAAAAGACAACAGACTCACGTCCATATACAGTACCGGTCCTGACGGTACGAGGGACGGTGAAAATACAATAGACTCACGTCCATATCCAGCACACAGTACCGGTCCTGACGGTACGAGGGACGGTGAAAAGACAACAGACTCACGTCCATATACAGTACCGGTCCTGACGGTACGAGGGACGGTGAAAAGACAACAGACTCACGTATATATCCAGTATCGGTCCTGACGGTACGAGGGACGGTGAAAATACAACAGACTCACGTCCATATCCAGTACACAGTACCGGTCCTGACGGTATGAGGGACGGTGAAAATACAACAGACTCACGTCCATATACAGTACCGGTCCTGACGGTACGAGGGACGGTGAAAATACAACAGACTCACGTCCATATACAGTACCGGTCCTGACGGTACGAGGGACGGTGGAAATGACTCGCCTTCCTCCCTGTTCCCACCTCGGCTGCCTCTGGCCAGTACTCACGCCGTCACACCAGTCGCGGATGGCTGAGGCAGTCAACACCTGGAAGTGGCTGCCCCGGCGCCGGTAGTCGACGATGGCCGCCTGCTGCACGCGCTGGTCGATGGCCGCCTGTTGGGCGCGCACCACCTCCAGTGCCGGCCGGACGAACTGGTGCGGGTACTCGGCGCAGAGCCGCTCGGCGATCAGCTCCGAGAGCGGGCCGACCACCAGCACCGGCCGCACCGAGACGTACGAGTCGAGCCGCTCCACACGCTGGTAGCTGCTGGCCGCCGCCGAGTCTGGCGAGACGCACGGCTCCGCAGAGAACTCGTTGATGCTCACGTCGCTGAAGCTGGCCAGCTCCTTACTCTCGCGGCTCGAGGAGCGCTGGTGTTTCGACTTGCGGCGGAAGATGGAGCGCCGGATGGAGACGGAGCTACGGCGGCCCGGGTCGCCGCCCGACACGTCGCCCTGCGACCTCTTCAGCATCATATCCTCCACGGTGAACTTGCTCGGGATCACGCCGCAGTGCAGCTTGCGGCCGTCGCTGGTGTCCAACAGCCAGGCGCGCCACAAGCCCGGCTGGCCGTTGAACATGGTGTTGTCCACCAGCAGGATGTTGTCCTTGTGGAACTTGAGCTCGGTGCCGTTGCCGGCCTCCGGCTGGTAGTCGAAGAGGGCGCGCACGTAGAACGAGTCTCCCGGCTGGTCGCACACCTGCACGTAGCGCTGGTATCGGTGCACCACACGCACGGTCACCTTGTCGGCCGGCTTGGCCAGCTCGCAGGCGGCTTGCTCGGCGCTGGCGCGCCGCAGGTCGGCGCCGTTGTACTCGAGGATCCTGTCTCCGCAGCGAAGGCCGGCCGCCGCCGCCGTGCTGCCCGCCTCCACAGAGTGCACGAAGATGCCGACCGCGTTCCCGCCCACCAGATGGACGCCGAGGTTGGCCGAACCGGCCGTCTCCAGGTAGACGATCCGGGCGGCCGCCTCCTCGTCCTCGTCATCGGACGAGTCTCCGTGCGTGAGCGGCGGGTCGCGCCGGCTCACCACCGCCGGCGCCGGCTCCGAGCTCGAGCCCTGTCGCCGCTTCACCGTGTCCGACCGCTTCACCGTCTCGGAGCGCGTCAGCGAGGACGCCACCTGCGACATCTGCTGGCGGGTCAGCGTGTTGGCCTGGCCGCCGGCGCCGCCCAGCACCAGCGGGCTGCGTAGCGTCGAGCTGCCCGACTGCGGCAGATCGGCGTCCCGGTCGCGGCCGTCCCGGCACGGCTTGGGTGAGTTACAGGGCGTGGGCGAGCCGCTGCGCGATGGCTCCGGCCGGCCTTCCTCTTCCTCATCATCCTCCTCGTCCTCGTCCTCGTCCTCGCCGCCGGAGGACAGCTGCGCGTGCGCGTCGTACCGGCGCGCCAGCTCGTAGCGGTCCGGGTTGTATTGGACCAGGATGCGGCGCGAGTCGCCACACTGGGAGAGCACGCTGGCCGCCATCTGGTGGTTGGCCGTACGCAGGTTGATGCCGCACACCTCCAGGATCTGGTCACCGATCTGCAGGTTCACCTGGGAGGCCAGACTGCCGTGCATCACCTCTGCGACGAACACGCCGCCGCTGGGCAGACACGAGATGGAGATGCCCAGCTGCTGGTCGCTGCGCTCGATCACGATATTGCGCAGCTCGCCAGGTAGCGGCTTGCGCCGCCAGCTGTAGCCGCCGACCGTGGAGCGGCCGCCGCCGCCGGGGTTAATCACCTCGACACTGAAGCTGGGCGGGCTGGACGGGTCGGCCGACTCGCCGGGCAGCTCGACGCTGCCGGCCGACGGCGCCCGGTGGCCGCCCGGCGACGATAGACGGCTGCCGGGCGCCGAGGCGAGCCGCGCCCGCGCGCCACCCGGCCCGCCTCCTGCCTCCTGGCTGGCGGCCGGGCTGTGCCGATGCTCGGGCAGCAGGTAGCCGGGCCGCGGGTAGCCGGCCGCGTAGTCGAGCGACGGCGACGGGCCGTGAATGTAGAGGCCGTGCAGGCCGCCGCCGGCCGGCTCGTAGGCCGGCTCGTAGGCTGCCGAGCGCCGCTCTTCCGCCGACGACACCGACGACAGGTGCACCGGCACCGGCGACGAGTAGCGAGCGGTTGGCGCGTGCGTGTGTGTGTGCGTGTGCGTATAGGGCATGTAGGGGGGCACAAACGACACCGGCGAGCCGTACAACGACCGTAAGTGGGTGCGCGCCGCGGCCGGGCCGGGCCCGGCGCCGGCAGCCGCCGCCGCGCCCTCTGTTAGATACGTGACCGCAAGCGACGACCCAGTCTCCACGGGACTGATGTTCGACTCAGAGTCAGACTGAGAGTACTTGCCGCTCTTCTTGGCGTAGTACTCGAGCCCCTCCTTGTCGAGTTTGACGCTCTTCACGCTGAAGTCGATGCTGGTGTCGGAGGGTGTCAGGCTGGCGCCCAGCTCGGCGGCGGCCGGCGGCCGTGCCGCGCCGTACTGCTCTCGCAGCAGGTAGTTGTACGGGTCGAACGGCGACGCCGTCAGCGACTCCTCGCTCTTCTCGTACGACTTGTCCAGCTTCGCCGCGTCGTCGACCAGCATCGAGAGCGGCAGGCGCTCGCGGCGGCGGCCCGGGCGCGAGACGGTGGCGGCGCCGGTGCCGGCCGCCAGCTCGGCCGAGCCGCCGCCGGCGCCGCCGCGGTACTTGGGCCAGGTGCCGTTCCTCTCCTCGCGGCGGCGGCCGCGGCGCCGCCTCTTGTCAGCCTTCTCGCTGCTCTCCAGCACAGCGTTGAACTGGTCCAGCACGTGCTGCGCCTCGGCGTCGATCCTCGAGTCGGCCTGCGGCCGGTCGGCCGGCGCCGAGCGCTCCTTGGCGTGCCGGCCGCCGCGCACCATGTCGCGCACAAACTCGAGCGGGCTGCGCGTGCCGTCGCCGGGCGCCTTTTTACTGGCCTTCTCGGCTGAGGGCGGATCGGAGCGCTTCCCGCCGGAGAGCCGGTCCCGGCCGCGCACTGAGAACGGCGCGGCGCCGGGGGAGCCGCCGGCCGTCGCCGCCGCCGCCGCCGCTTCTGCCGGCAGCCCGACTGCCGGCCGCACGGTGATAGTCAGACTGGGTGACGAGTCGAGCAGCTGCGCCACGGCGTTCGTGCCGACGGCCGTGTCGACCACGCGGCCGTTCACCATCAGAAGCCTGTCGCCGACGCCGAGCGTGCCGTCGCGGGCGGCGGCGCTGCCCGGTTGGATGCGGCCGATGTAGACGCCCTGCTCCAGCCCGATGCCGTGGTACTCGCGCTCGGCCAGCAGCAGCTGTGTGGTGCGCACCGGCCGGCGCCGGCGCACCAGCAGCCGGACGGGTCCCACACTGCTGCGCACCGCCTCCAGCACCAGACGGCCGGTCATGCTGGCACAGTCGAGGCTGCCGACGCGCAGCAGCCGGTCGCCAGGCAGCAGGCGGCCGGCGGCGGGGCTGTCCGACGACACAGCCGCCACCGTCAGCGGCGAGCAGGCGCCGTCCGCGCCGCGCTCGCTGTCCACGCCGCCCGACAGCGCCACGCCGCGCAGCCCGTCCGCACTGCAACCCTGCGTAACACACGCCAGATGGCACTGTCAGTCGTCTCGCGCCGGACCAGCCGCCGCAGATCACATCAACACTGACAGTGCTGTCGGTGCTGCTGCTCGGCAACACTCAAACAACATTGAACAACAACACAGTCCTTGATTTGAGGGTTTGATTGTTTTGAACGGAGGTTTTGATCGCATTGCCGTAATCAAACGTACACTCTTGACTTCAGGGTTTCACTGAGCTAGTTGTCATAGTAAAGCGGCCAAATCAGTGACGGTAAACGCGTTAAGAGTGATGCCGTGTCTGAGTATATTATCACCGTACCGTGTCCAGTGTGAGCCGTGTGTCTGAGTATATTATCACCGTACCGTGTCCAGTGTGAGCCGTGTGTCTGAGTATATCACCGTACCGTGTCCAGTGTGAGCCGTGTGTCTGAGTATATCACCGTACCGTGTCCAGTGTGAGCCGTGTGTCTGAATATATTATCACCGTACCGTGTCCAGTGTGAGCCGTGTGTCTGAGTATATTATCACCGTACCGTGTCCAGTGTGAGCCGTGTGTCTGAGTATATCACCGTACCGTGTCCAGTGTGAGCCGTGTGTCTGAGTATATCACCGTACCGTGTCCAGTGTGAGCCGTGTGTCTGAATATATTATCACCGTACCGTGTCCAGTGTGAGCCGTGTGTCTGAGTATATTATCACCGTACCGTGTCCAGTGTGAGCCGTGTGTCTGAGTATATTATCACCGTACCGTGTCCAGTGTGAGCCGTGTGTCTGAGTATATTATCACCGTACCGTGTCCAGTGTGAGCCGTGTGTCTGAGTATATTATCACCGTACCGTGTCCAGTGTGAGCCGTGTGTCTGAGTATATTATCACCGTACCGTGTCCAGTGTGAGCCGTGTGTCTGAGTACATCACCGTACCGTGTCCAGTGTGAGCCGTGTGTCTGAGTACATCACCGTACCGTGTCCAGTGTGAGCCGTGTGTCTGAGTATATTATCACCGTACCGTGTCCAGTGTGAACCGTGTGCCTGAGTATATTATCACCGTACCGTGTCCAGTGTGAGCCGTGTGTCTGAGTATATTATCACCGTACCGTGTCCAGTGTGAGCCGTGTGTCTGAGTATATTATCACCGTACCGTGTCCAGTGTGAGCCGTGTGTCTGAGTATATTATCACCGTACCGTGTCCAGTGTGAGCCGTGTGTCTGAGTACATCACCGTACCTTGTCCAGTGTGAGCCGTGTGTCTGAGTATATTATCACCGTACCTTGTCCAGTGTGAGCCGTGTGTCTGAGTATATTATCACCGTACCGTGTCCAGTGTGAGCCGTGTGTCTGAGTATATTATCACCGTACCGTGTCCAGTGTGAGCCGTGTGTCTGAGTATATTATCACCGTACCGTGTCCAGTGTGAGCCGTGTGTCTGAGTATATTATCACCGTACCGTGTCCAGTGTGAGCCGTGTGTCTGAGTATATTATCACCGTACCGTGTCCAGTGTGAGCCGTGTGTCTGAGTACATCACCGTACCGTGTCCAGTGTGAGCCGTGTGTCTGAGTACATCACCGTACCGTGTCCAGTGTGAGCCGTGTGTCTGAGTATATTATCACCGTACCGTGTCCAGTGTGAGCCGTGTGTCTGAGTATATTATCACCGTACCGTGTCCAGTGTGAGCCGTGTGTCTGAGTATATTATCACCGTACCGTGTCCAGTGTGAGCCGTGTGTCTGAGTATATTATCACCGTACCGTGTCCAGTGTGAGCCGTGTGTCTGAGTATATTATCACCGTACCTTGTCCAGTGTGAGCCGTGTGTCTGAGTATATTATCACCGTACCGTGTCCAGTGTGAGCCGTGTGTCTGAGTATATTATCACCGTACCGTGTCCAGTGTGAGCCGTGTGTCTGAGTACATCACCGTACCGTGTCCAGTGTGAGCCGTGTGTCTGAGTACATCACCGTACCGTGTCCAGTGTGAGCCGTGTGTCTGAGTATATTATCACCGTACCGTGTCCAGTGTGAGCCGTGTGTCTGAGTATATTATCACCGTACCGTGTCCAGTGTGAGCCGTGTGTCTGAGTATATTATCACCGTACCGTGTCCAGTGTGTGCCGTGTGTCTGAGTATATTATCACCGTACCGTGTCCAGTGTGAGCCGTGTGTCTGAGTATATTATCACCGTACCGTGTCCAGTGTGAGCCGTGTGTCTGAGTATATTATCACCGTACCGTGTCCAGTGTGAGCCGTGTGTCTGAGTATATTATCACCGTACCGTGTCCAGTGTGAGCCGTGTGTCTGAGTACATCACCGTACCGTGTCCAGTGTAAGCCGTGTGTCTGAGTATATTATCACCGTACCGTGTCCAGTGTGAGCCGTGTGTCTGAATATATTATCACCGTACCGTGTCCAGTGTGAGCCGCGTGTCTGAGTATATTATCACCGTACCGTGTCCAGTGTGAGCCGTGTGTCTGAGTACATCACCGTACCTTGTCCAGTGTGAGCCGTGTGTCTGAGTATATTATCACCGTACCGTGTCCAGTGTGAGCCGTGTGTCTGAGTATATTATCACCGTACCGTGTCCAGTGTGAGCCGTGTGTCTGAGTATATTATCACCGTACCGTGTCCAGTGTGAGCCGTGTGTCTAAGTATATTATCACCGTACCGTGTCCAGTGTGAGCCGTGTGTCTGAGTATATTATCACCGTACCGTGTCCAGTGTGAGCCGTGTGTCTGAGTACATCACCGTACCTTGTCCAGTGTGAGCCGTGTGTCTGAGTATATTATCACCGTACCGTGTCCAGTGTGAGCCGTGTGTCTGATTATATTATCACCGTGCCGTGTCCAGTGTGAGCCGTGTGTCTGAGTATATTATCACCGTACCGTGTCCAGTGTGAGCCGTGTGTCTGAGTATATTATCACCGTACCGTGTCCAGTGTGAGCCGTGTGTCTGAGTTTATTATCACCGTACCGTGTCCAGTGTGACCCGTGTGTCTGAGTACATCACCGTACCGTGTCCAGTGTGAGCCGTGTGTCTGAGTATATTATCACCGTACCGTGTCCAGTGTGAGCCGTGTGTCTGAGTACATCACCGTACCGTGTCCAGTGTGAGCCGTGTGTCTGAGTATATTATCACCGTACCGTGTCCAGTGTGAGCCGTGTGTCTGAGTATATTATCACCGTACCGTGTCCAGTGTGAGCCGTGTGTCTGAGTATATTATCACCGTACCGTGTCCAGTGTGAGCCGTGTGTCTGAGTATATTATCACCGTACCGTGTCCAGTGTGAGCCGTGTGTCTGAGTATATTATCACCGTACCGTGTCCAGTGTGAGCCGTGTGTCTGAGTATATTATCACCGTACCGTGTCCAGTGTGAGCCGTGTGTCTGAGCATATTATCACCGTACCGTGTCCAGTGTGAGCCGTGTGTCTGAGTATATTATCACCGTACCGTGTCCAGTGTGAGCCGTGTGTCTGAGTATATTATCACCGTACCGTCTCCAGTGTGAGCCGTGTGTCTGAGTATATTATCACCGTACCGTGTCCAGTGTGAGCCGTGTGTCTGAGTATATTATCACCGTACCGTGTCCAGTGTGAGCCGTGTGTCTGAGTATATTATCACCGTACCGTGTCCAGTGTGAGCCGTGTGTCTGAGTACATCACCGTACCGTGTCCAGTGTGAGCCGTGTGTCTGAGTACATCACCGTACCGTGTCCAGTGTGAGCCGTGTGTCTGAGTATATTATCACCGTACCGTGTCCAGTGTGAGCCGTGTGTCTGAGTATATTATCACCGTACCGTGTCCAGTGTGAGCCGTGTGTCTGAGGATATTATCACCGTACCGTGTCCAGTGTGAGCCGTGTGTCTGAGTATATTATCACCGCACCGTGTCCAGTGTGAGCCGTGTGTCTGAGTATATTATCACCGTACCGTGTCCAGTGTGAGCCGTGTGTCTGAGTATATTATCACCGTACCGTGTCCAGTGTGAGCCGTGTGTCTGAGTATATTATCACCGTACCGTGTCCAGTGTGAGCCGTGTGTCTGAGTATATTATCACCGTACCGTGTCCAGTGTGAGCCGTGTGTCTGAGTATATTATCACCGTACCGTGTCCAGTGTGAGCCGTGTGTCTGAGTATATTATCACCGTACCGTGTCCAGTGTGAGCCGTGTGTCTGAGTATATTATCACCGTACCGTGTCCAGTGTGAGCCGTGTGTCTGAGTACATCACCGTACCGTGTCCAGTGCGAGCCGTGTGTCTGAGTATATCACCGTACCGTGTCCAGTGTGAGCCGTGTGTCTGAGTACATCACCGTACCGTGTCCAGTGTGAGCCGTGTGTCTGAGTACATCACCGTACCGTGTCCAGTGTGAGCCGTGTGTCTGAGTACATCACCGTACCGTGTCCAGTGTGAGCCGTGTGTCTGAGTACATCACCGTACCGTGTCCAGTGTGAGCCGTGTGTCTGAGTATATTATCACCGTACCGTGTCCAGTGTGAGCCGTGTGTCTGAGTATATTATCACCGTACCGTGTCCAGTGTGAGCCGTGTGTCTGAGTATATTATCACCGTACCGTGTCCAGTGTGAGCCGTGTGTCTGAGTATATTATCACCGTACCGTGTCCAGTGTGAGCCGTGTGTCTGAGTATATTATCACCGTACCGTGTCCAGTGTGAGCCGTGTGTCTGAGTACATCACCGTACCGTGTCCAGTGTGAGCCGTGTGTCTGAGTACATCACCGTACCGTGTCCAGTGTGAGCCGTGTGTCTGAGTACATCACCGTACCGTGTCCAGTGTGAGCCGTGTGTCTGAGTACATCACCGTACCGTGTCCAGTGTGAGCCGTGTGTCTGAGTATATTATCACCGTACCGTGTCCAGTGTGAGCCGTGTGTCTGAGTATATTATCACCGTACCGTGTCCAGTGTGAGCCGTGTGTCTGAGTATATTATCACCGTACCGTGTCCAGTGTGAGCCGTGTGTCTGAGTATATTATCACCGTACCGTGTCCAGTGTGAGCCGTGTGTCTGAGTACATCACCGTACCGTGTCCAGTGTGAGCCGTGTGTCTGAGTATATTATCACCGTACCGTGTCCAGTGTGAGCCGTGTGTCTGAGTACATCACCGTACCGTGTCCAGTGTGAGCCGTGTGTCTGAGTATATTATCACCGTACCGTGTCCAGTGTGAGCCGTGTGTCTGAGTATATTATCACCGTACCGTGTCCAGTGTGAGCCGTGTGTCTGAGTATATTATCACCGTACCGTGTCCAGTGTGAGCCGTGTGTCTGAGTATATTATCACCGTACCGTGTCCAGTGTGAGCCGTGTGTCTGAGTACATCACCGTACCGTGTCCAGTGTGAGCCGTGTGTCTGAGTATATTATCACCGTACCGTGTCCAGTGTGAGCCGTGTGTCTGAGTACATCACCGTACCGTGTCCAGTGTGAGCCGTGTGTCTGAGTATATTATCACCGTACCGTGTCCAGTGTGAGCCGTGTGTCTGAGTATATTATCACCGTACCGTGTCCAGTGTGAGCCGTGTGTCTGAGTACATCACCGTACCGTGTCCAGTGTGAGCCGTGTGTCTGAGTACATCACCGTACCGTGTCCAGTGTGAGCCGTGTGTCTGAGTATATTATCACCGTACCGTGTCCAGTGTGAGCCGTGTGTCTGAGTATATTATCACCGTACCGTGTCCAGTGTGAGCCGTGTGTCTGAGTATATTATCACCGTACCGTGTCCAGTGTGAGCCGTGTGTCTGAGTATATTATCACCGTACCGTGTCCAGTGTGAGCCGTGTGTCTGAGTATATTATCACCGTACCGTGTCCAGTGTGAGCCGTGTGTCTGAGTACATCACCGTACCGTGTCCAGTGTGAGCCGTGTGTCTGAGTACATCACCGTACCGTGTCCAGTGTGAGCCGTGTGTCTGAGTACATCACCGTACCGTGTCCAGTGTGAGCCGTGTGTCTGAGTACATCACCGTACCGTGTCCAGTGTGAGCCGTGTGTCTGAGTATATTATCACCGTACCGTGTCCAGTGTGAGCCGTGTGTCTGAGTATATTATCACCGTACCGTGTCCAGTGTGAGCCGTGTGTCTGAGTATATTATCACCGTACCGTGTCCAGTGTGAGCCGTGTGTCTGAGTACATCACCGTACCGTGTCCAGTGTGAGCCGTGTGTCTGAGTACATCACCGTACCGTGTCCAGTGTGAGCCGTGTGTCTGAGTACATCACCGTACCGTGTCCAGTGTGAGCCGTGTGTCTGAGTACATCACCGTACCGTGTCCAGTGTGAGCCGTGTGTCTGAGTACATCACCGTACCGTGTCCAGTGTGAGCCGTGCGTCTGAGTACATCACCGTACCGTGTCCAGTGTGAGCCGTGCGTCTGAGTACATCACCGTACCGTGTCCAGTGTGAGCCGTGTGTCTGAGTACATCACCGTACCGTGTCCAGTGTGAGCCGTGTGTCTGAGTACATCACCGTACCGTGTCCAGTGTGAGCCGTGTGTCTGAGTATATTATCACCGTACCGTGTCCAGTGTGAGCCGTGTGTCTGAGTATATTATCACCGTACCGTGTCCAGTGTGAGCCGTGTGTCTGAGTATATTATCACCGTACCGTGTCCAGTGTGAGCCGTGCGTCTGAGTACATCACCGTACCGTGTCCAGTGTGAGCCGTGTGTCTGAGTACATCACCGTACCGTGTCCAGTGTGAGCCGTGCGTCTGAGTACATCACCGTACCGTGTCCAGTGTGAGCCGTGTGTCTGAGTACATCACCGTACCGTGTCCAGTGTGAGCCGTGTGTCTGAGTACATCACCGTACCGTGTCCAGTGTGAGCCGTGTGTCTGAGTATATTATCACCGTACCGTGTCCAGTGTGAGCCGTGTGTCTGAGTACATCACCGTACCGTGTCCAGTGTGAGCCGTGTGTCTGAGTACATCACCGTACCGTGTCCAGTGTGAGCCGTGTGTCTGAGTATATTATCACCGTACCGTGTCCAGTGTGAGCCGTGTGTCTGAGTATATTATCACCGTACCGTGTCCAGTGTGAGCCGTGTGTCTGAGTATATTATCACCGTACCGTGTCCAGTGTGAGCCGTGTGTCTGAGTACATCACCGTACCGTGTCCAGTGTGAGCCGTGTGTCTGAGTACATCACCGTACCGTGTCCAGTGTGAGCCGTGTGTCTGAGTACATCACCGTACCGTGTCCAGTGTGAGCCGTGTGTCTGAGTATATTACCGTACCGTGTCCAGTGTGAGCCGTGTGTCTGAGTATATTATCACCGTACCGTGTCCAGTGTGAGCCGTGTGTCTGAGTATATTATCACCGTACCGTGTCCAGTGTGAGCCGTGTGTCTGAGTATATTATCACCGTACCGTGTCCAGTGTGAGCCGTGTGTCTGAGTATATTATCACCGTACCGTGTCCAGTGTGAGCCGTGTGTCTGAGTATATTATCACCGTACCGTGTCCAGTGTGAGCCGTGTGTCTGAGTATATTATCACCGTACCGTGTCCAGTGTGAGCCGTGTGTCTGAGTACATCACCGTACCGTGTCCAGTGTGAGCCGTGTGTCTAAGTATATTATCACCGTACCGTGTCCAGTGTGAGCCGTGTGTCTGAGTATATTATCACCGTACCGTGTCCAGTGTGAGCCGTGTGTCTGAGTATATTATCACCGTACCGTGTCCAGTGTGAGCCGTGTGTCTGAGTATATTATCACCGTACCGTGTCCAGTGTGAGCCGTGTGTCTGAGTATATTATCACCGTACCGTGTCCAGTGTGAGCCGTGTGTCTGAGTATATTATCACCGTACCGTGTCCAGTGTGAGCCGTGTGTCTGAGTATATTATCACCGTACCGTGTCCAGTGTGAGCCGTGTGTCTGAGTACATCACCGTACCGTGTCCAGTGTGAGCCGTGTGTCTGAGTACATCACCGTACCGTGTCCAGTGTGAGCCGTGTGTCTGAGTACATCACCGTACCGTGTCCAGTGTGAGCCGTGTGTCTGAGTATATTATCACCGTACCGTGTCCAGTGTGAGCCGTGTGTCTGAGTATATTATCACCGTACCGTGTCCAGTGTGAGCCGTGTGTCTGAGTACATCACCGTACCGTGTCCAGTGTGAGCCGTGTGTCTGAGTATATTATCACCGTACCGTGCCCAGTGTGAGCCGTGTGTCTGAGTACATCACCGTACCGTGTCCAGTGTGAGCCGTGTGTCTGAGTACATCACCGTACCGTGTCCAGTGTGAGCCGTGTGTCTGAGTATATTATCACCGTACCGTGTCCAGTGTGAGCCGTGTGTCTGAGTATATTATCACCGTACCGTGTCCAGTGTGAGCCGTGTGTCTGAGTATATTATCACCGTACCGTGTCCAGTGTGAGCCGTGTGTCTGAGTACATCACCGTACCGTGTCCAGTGTGAGCCGTGTGTCTGAGTACATCACCGTACCGTGTCCAGTGTGAGCCGTGTGTCTGAGTATATTATCACCGTACCGTGTCCAGTGTGAGCCGTGTGTCTGAGTATATTATCACCGTACCGTGTCCAGTGTGAGCCGTGTGTCTGAGTATATTATCACCGTACCGTGTCCAGTGTGAGCCGTGTGTCTGAGTACATCACCGTACCGTGTCCAGTGTGAGCCGTGTGTCTGAGTACATCACCGTACCGTGTCCAGTGTGAGCCGTGTGTCTGAGTACATCACCGTACCGTGTCCAGTGTGAGCCGTGTGTCTGAGTATATTATCACCGTACCGTGTCCAGTGTGAGCCGTGTGTCTGAGTACATCACCGTACCGTGCCCAGTGTGAGCCGTGTGTCTGAGTATATTATCACCGTACCGTGTCCAGTGTGAGCCGTGTGTCTGAGTACATCACCGTACCGTGTCCAGTGTGAGCCGTGTGTCTGAGTATATTATCACCGTACCGTGTCCAGTGTGAGCCGTGTGTCTGAGTACATCACCGTACCGTGTCCAGTGTGAGCCGTGTGTCTGAGTATATTATCACCGTACCGTGCCCAGTGTGAGCCGTGTGTCTGAGTACATCACCGTACCGTGTCCAGTGTGAGCCGTGTGTCTGAGTATATTATCACCGTACCGTGTCCAGTGTGAGCCGTGTGTCTGAGTACATCACCGTACCGTGTCCAGTGTGAGCCGTGTGTCTGAGTATATTATCACCGTACCGTGTCCAGTGTGAGCCGTGTGTCTGAGTACATCACCGTACCGTGTCCAGTGTGAGCCGTGTGTCTGAGTATATTATCACCGTACCGTGTCCAGTGTGAGCCGTGTGTCTGAGTATATTATCACCGTACCGTGTCCAGTGTGAGCCGTGTGTCTGAGTACATCACCGTACCGTGTCCAGTGTGAGCCGTGTGTCTGAGTATATTATCACCGTACCGTGTCCAGTGTGAGCCGTGTGTCTGAGTACATCACCGTACCGTGTCCAGTGTGAGCCGTGTGTCTGAGTATATTATCACCGTACCGTGTCCAGTGTGAGCCGTGTGTCTGAGTACATCACCGTACCGTGTCCAGTGTGAGCTGCAGACTGAGCCATTCGGGCCGCTCCGGGTCCGGAATGGGCGGAGACTCCGCCGACGAGCAGGGGGCCGGGTACGGCGCCAGATGGCACTGCTGCTCCATCTGCTCCCTGGGGCACAGACAAACACACAGACACAGAGTTATATCGCTGTATTCATTGTCGGCACCAACACAAGACACAGCCGTAATGTACACCACCACCAAACACGTTTAGCTCCGCTGTCCGTATCTTTCGGCCGTGCACTTTCCTCCCCACCCCGTGCCGTAACACCCCTCATTATCTCACGCCTCCCTCCTCCCACCCCGTGCCGTAACACCCCTCCTTCTCCCACGCCTGCCTCCTCCCCACCCGGCCGTCGTCCCTCACCTGATCTGTTTCAGCTCCTTGTTGGCCTCGTTCTTCTGTTTCCGAACGTCGTCGGCGTCGCGCAGAGCCTTGGCCTGGTCGCTGACAGCACGATCCCGCTCGCGGCGTAGCCGGTCACACAGCTGGCGGATGCTCTCGCGCTCCATCACGATCTTGTCCCGCTCGGCGAACGCCCAGTCGCGCCGCCGCTTCGACACCTCGGCCTCCTGCTGAGTCTCTGGAACCCAACACCAGGCTCTCAGAGACGGCACAGCAGACCAGCCGCCAGACAGCAGACCAAACAAACAGCAGACCAAACAGACAGCAGACCAAACAAACAGCAGAACAAACAAACAGCAGACCAAACAAACAGCAGACCAAACAAACAGCAGACCAAACAAACAGCAGACCAAACAAACAGCAGGCCAAACAAACAGCAGACCAAACAAACAGCAGACCAAACAAACAGCAGACCAAACAAACAGCAGACCAAACAAACAACAGAACAAACAAACAGCAGACCAAACAAACAGCAGACCAAACAAACAGCAGAACAAACAAACAACAGAACAAACAGACAGCAGACCAAACAAACAGCAGACCAAACAAACAGCAGACCAAACAAACAGCAGACCAAACAAACAGCAGACCAAACAAACAGCAGACCAAACAAACAGCAGACCAAACAAACAGCAGACCAAACAAACAGCAGACCAAACAAACAGCAGACCAAACAAACAGCAGACCAAACAAACAGCAGACCAAACAAACAGCAGACCAAACAAACAGCAGACCAAACAAACAGCAGACCAAACAAACAGCAGAACAAACAAACAGCAGAACAAACAGACAACAGACCAAACAAACAGCAGACCAAACAAACAGCAGACCAAACAAACAGCAGACCAAACAAACAGCAGACTAAACAAACAGCAGACCAAACAAACAGCAGACCAAACAAACATCAGACCAAACAAACAGCAGACCAAACAAACAGCAGACCAAACAAACAGCAGACCAAACAAACATCAGACCAAACAAACATCAGACCAAATAAACAGCAGACCAAACAAACAGCAGACCAAACAAACAGCAGACCAAACAAACAGCAGACCAAACAAACAGCAGACCAAACAAACAGCAGACCAAACAAACAGCAGACCAAACAAACAGCAGACCAAACAAACAGCAGACCAAACAAACAGCAGACCAAACAAACAGCAGACCAAACAAACAGCAGACCAAACAAACAGCAGACCAAGCAAACAGCAGACCAAACAAACAGCAGACCAAACAAACAGCAGACCAAACAAACATCAGACCAAACAAACAGCAGACCAAACAAACAGCAGACCAAACAAACACACAGCAGACCAAACAAACAAACAGCAGACCAAACAAACAAACAGCAAACCAAACAAACAGCAGACCAAACAAACAGCAGAACAAACAAACAAACAGACCAAACAAACAAACATCAGACCAAACAAACAAACAGCAGAACAAACAAACAGCAGACCAAACAAACAGCAGACCAAACAAACAGCAGACCAAACAAACAGCAGACCAAACAAACAGCAGACCAAACAAACAGCAGACCAAACAAACAGCAGACCAAACAAACAGCAGACCAAACAAACAGCAGACCAAACAAACAGCAGACCAAACAAACAGCAGACCAAACAAACAGCAGACCAAACAAACAGCAGACCAAACAAACAGCAGACCAAACAAACAGCAGACCAAACAAACAGCAGACCAAACAAACAGCAGACCAAACAAACAGCAGACCAAACAAACAGCAGACCAAACAAACAGCAGACCAAACAAACAGCAGACCAAACAAACGGCAGATCAAACAAACAAACAGCAGACCAAACAAACAGCAGACCAAACAAACAGCAGACCAAACAAACAGCAGACCAAACAAACAGCAGACCAAACAAACAGCAGACCAAACAAACAGCAGACCAAACAAACAGCAGACCAAACAAACAGCAGACCAAACAAACAGCAGACCAAACAAACAGCAGACCAAACAAACAGCAGACCAAACAAACAGCAGACCAAACAAACAGCAGACCAAACAAACAGCAGACCAAACAAACAGCAGACCAAACAAACAGCAGACCAAACAAACAGCAGACCAAACAAACAGCAGACCAAACAAACGGCAGATCAAACAAACAAACAGCAGACCAAACAAACAGCAGAACAAACAAACAAACAGCAGACCCACCGGGCGGCAGGCTCACCAACAGCGCCGAAGTCAACCGGAGAAAAGTATCAGTCAGTCACGGGATGTGCCCTTCAGTGGCCATCACATGGCAACTCAACAACCAGTGATAGGTACATTTGCAGCTTCTCCTGTCACTCCCCCCCCCCCCCCCCCCCCCCGCTCCGGCCCGTGCCCCGCCTCCAATCCACTCACCTCCTGCTGCACACCCACCGTTCACGTCGAGAGCGTAGCACAAGGGGCAGGACTCGCAACTACATGTCCCTGCGTCTCGTACCAATGTTGGAAAGCGCTGCTTTCATCGACAGGCACCCGTTCTGTATAACGCTCTGCCCTCGGAACTGACTCAACTGCCCGTCAATAGGTTTAATCGCGCTGTTAGTAGGCATCTCATGACTCGGTGACTCTTGTGAGACTGTGTGAATGTGAGTTGAGTTATGTCTGTTGTCACAACCATGTTCACCTTTTTCATCTATTGACGCTGTGCATTATAACCACGTCGCGTGTGGATCACCCAAAGATGTAAATAAATACATACATACATACATACAGCTTCTCCTGTCCCCCCCCCCTCCCCACTCCGCTCTCACCGTGCACCACCTGCTGCAGCTTCTCCTGTCACCCCCCCCCCCCCCGCTACGACCCGTGCCCCCCCCTCCGCTCTTACCGTGCACCTCCTGCTGCAGCTTCTCGGCCAGTTTACGCAGCCGCTCCACCTCGACGTTGGCGGCGTCCAGGTCCTCGAGCCGCTCCTTGTAGGACTTGGTGTCCGAGAGTCGGCCCGAGTCCAGGCTGTCCTTGCTTTTCGCCCTGGCGGCAGGCGAGACGGCACTGAGTGAGCAGGTCACACAGACACGCGCGGGATGATCACAGACATGATCACAGACACGCGCGGGATGATCACAGACATGATCACAGACATGATCAAAGACATCACAGGCATGATCACAGACATGATCACAGACATGATCACAGACATGATCACAGACATGATCAAAGACATGATCAAAGACATGATCACACACATGATCACAGACATGATCACAGACATCACAGACATGATCACAGACATGATCACAGACATGATCACAGACATAATCACAGACATGATCAAAGACATGATCAAAGACATGAGCACACACATGATCACAGACATGATCACAGACATCACAGACATGATCACAGACATGATCACAGACATGATCACAGACATGATCACAGACATGATCACAGACATGATCAAAGACATGATCAAAGACATGATCAAAGACATGATCACACACATGATCACAGACATGATCACAGACATGATCACAGACATGATCACAGACATGATCAAAGACATGATCAAAGACATGATCACACACATGATCACAGACATGATCACATACATGATCACAGACATGATCACAGACATGATCACAGACATGATCACAGACATGATCACATACATGATCACAGACATGATCAAAGACATGATCACAGACATGATCACAGACATGATCACAGACATGATCACAGACATGATCAAAGACATCACAGGCATGATCACAGACATGATCACAGATATGATCACAGACATGATCACAGACATGATCACAGACATGATCACAGACATGATCACAGACATGATCAAAGACATGATCAAAGACATGATCACATACATGATCACAGACATGATCACAGACATGATCACAGACATGATCACAGACATGATCACAGACATGATCACAGATATGATCACAGACATGATCAAAGACATCACAGACATGATCACAGACATGATCACAGACATGATCACAGACATGATCAAAGACATGATCAAAGACATGATCACACAGACACGCGCGGGACGATCACAGGCATGATCACAGACATGATCACAGACATGATCACAGACATGATCACAGACATGATCACAGACATGATCACATACATGATCACAGACATGATCACAGACATGATCATAGACATGATCACAGACATGATCACAGACATGATCACAGACATGATCAAAGACGTGATCACAGACATGATCCCAGACATGATCACAGACATGATCACAGACATGATCACAGACATGATCACAGACATGATCACAGACATGATCACAGACATGATCACAGACATGATCACAGACATGATCACAGACATGATCACAGACATGATCAAAGACATGATCAAAGACATGATCACACAGACACGCGCGGGACGATCACAGACATGATCACAGACATGATCACAGACATGATCACAGACATGATCACAGACATGATCACAGACATGATCACAGACATGATCACAGACATGATCACAGACATGATCACAGACATGATCACAGACATGATCACAGACATGATCACAGACATGATCACAGACATGATCACAGACATGATCACAGACATGATCACAGACATGATCACAGGCATGATCACATACATGATCACAGACATGATCACAGACATGATCACAGATATGATCACAGACATGATCACATACATGATCAGACATGATCACAGACATGATCACATACATGATCAGACATGATCACAGACATGATCACATACATGATCAGACATGATCACAGACATGATCACATACATGATCACAGACATGATCACAGATATCACAGACATGATCACAGACATGATCACAGACATGATCACATACATGATCACATACATGATCACAGACATCACAGACATGATCACAGACATGATCACATACATGATCAGACATGATCACAGACATGATCACAGACATGAGCACAGACATGATCACAGGCATGATCACAGACATGATCACATACATGATCAAAGACATCACATACATGATCACAGACATGATCACAGACATGATCACAGACATCACAGACATGATCAAAGACATCACAGACATGATCACAGACATGATCACAGACATGATCACAGACATGATCACAGACATCACAGACATGATCACAGACATGATCAAAGACATCACAGACATGATCACATACATGATCACAGACATGATCACAGACATGATCACAGACATGATCAAAGACATCACAGACATGATCACAGACATGATCACAGACATCACAGACATGATCACAGACATGATCACAGACATGATCACAGACATGATCACAGACATCACAGACATGATCACAGACATGATCACATACATGATCACATACATGATCACATACATGATCACAGACATGATCACAGACATGATCACATACATGATCAGACATGATCACAGACATGATCACAGACATGATCACAGACATGATCACAGACATGATCACAGACATGATCACAGACATGATCACAGACATGATCACAGACATGATCACAGACATGATCACAGACATGATCACAGACATGAGCACAGACATGATCACAGACATGATCACAGACATGATCACAGACATGATCACAGACATGATCAAAGACATCACATACATGATCACAGACATGATCACAGACATGATCACAGACATGATCACAGACATCACAGACATGATCACAGACATGATCACAGATATGATCACAGACATGATCACAGACATGATCAAAGACATCACAGGCATGATCACAGACATGATCACAGATATGATCACATACATGATCACAGACATGATCAAAGACATCACATACATGATCACAGACATGATCACAGACATGATCACAGACATGATCACAGACATGATCACAGACATGATCACAGACATCAGACATGATCACAGACATGATCACAGACATGATCACAGACATGATCACAGACATGACACAGACATGATCACAGACATGACACAGACATGATCACAGACATGATCACAGACATGATCACATACATGATCACATACATGATCACAGACATGATCACAGACATGATCACAGACATGATCACAGACATGATCACAGACATGATCACAGACATGATCACATACATGATCACAGACATGATCACAGACATGATCACAGACATGATCACAGGACATGATCACAGACATGATCACAGACATGATCACAGACATGATCACAGATATGATCACAGACATGATCACATACATGATCAGACATGATCACAGACATGATCACAGACATGATCACAGACATGATCAAAGACATCACAGACATGATCACAGACATGATCAAAGACATGATCACATACATGATCACAGACATGATCAGACATGATCACAGACATGATCACAGACATGATCACAGACATGATCACAGACATGATCACAGACATGATCACAGACATGACACAGACATGATCACAGACATGATCACAGACATGATCACAGACATGATCACATACATGATCACATACATGATCACAGACATGATCACAGACATGATCACAGACATGATCACAGACATGATCACAGACATGATCACAGACATGATCACAGACATGATCACAGACATGATCACAGACATCACAGACATGATCACAGACATCACAGACATGATCACAGACATGATCACAGACATGATCACAGACATGATCAAAGACATGATCACAGACATGATCACAGACATGATCACAGACATGATCACAGACATGATCACAGACATGATCACAGACATGATCACAGACATGATCACAGACATGATCACAGACATGATCAAATACATGATCACAGACATGATCAAAGACATGATCACAGACATGATCACAGACATGATCACAGACATGATCACAGACATGATCACAGACATGATCACAGACATGATCAAAGACATGATCACAGGCATGATCACAGACATGATCACAGACATGATCACAGACATGATCACAGACATGATCACAGACATGATCACAGACATGATCACAGACATGATCACAGACATGATCACAGACATGATCACAGACATGATCACAGACATGATCACAGACATGATCAAAGACATCACAGGCATGATCACAGACATGATCACAGACATGATCAAAGACATCACAGACATGATCACAGACATGATCCCAGACATGATCACAGGCATGATCACAGACATGATCACAGACATGATCACAGACATGATCACAGACATGATCACATACATGATCACAGACATGAGCACAGACATGATCACAGATATGATCACATACATGATCACAGACATGATCAAAGACATGATCAAAGACATGATCACAGACATGATCACAGACATGATCACAGACATCACATACATGATCACAGACATGATCCCAGACATGATCCCAGACATGATCACAGACATGATCACAGACATCACATACATGATCACAGACATGATCACATACATGATCACAGACATGATCACATACATGATCACAGACATGATCCCAGACATGATCACAGACATGATCACAGACATGATCACAGACATCACAGACATGATCACATACATGATCACAGACATGATCACATACATGATCACAGACATGATCCCAGACATGATCACAGACATGATCACAGACATCACAGACATGATCACAGACATGATCACAGACATGATCACATACATGATCACAGACATGATCACATACATGATCACAGACATGATCCCAGACATGATCACAGACATGATCACAGACATGATCACAGACATGATCACAGACATCACAGACATGATCACAGACATGATCACAGACATGATCACAGACATGATCACAGACATGATCACAGACATGATCACAGACATGATCACATACATGATCACAGGCATGATCACAGACATGATCACAGACATGATCAAAGACATCACAGGCATGATCACAGACATGATCACAGACATGATCAAAGACATCACAGACATGATCACAGACATGATCCCAGACATGATCCCATACATGATCACAGACATGATCACAGACATGATCACAGACATCACAGACATGATCACAATCTATCTATACATGATCACCGCGTCTAAATAAAATGTGAGGAACTAATTGAACCCGATATGCTCTGAAAGCAAACTGAATGAACAAGAGAATGAGCATAGCGCGAACTCCGCCAAACATATGGTTGTGGTGCTACGGCTCTTCGAAGTTGAGCGGCCAAATATTTTTTTTTACCCTGAAAAAAACGCGTTTTTCCATTTTTTAAAAATATTTTACGCTAAACTATTAATACTCAGAGTAAATATATTTAACTTTTGAGGATGGCAAATGAAAGTCCACTTAATTTACAACATTTTGACGCCCAGTTTGTCAAGATTCGCTCAAAACTGACGCGTGTATATTTTTGTTTACATGTCCGCAAAACCGGTTCAAAGTCTGAAACCCTGTCATATCCAGAAACTTCCATCTAAATTTTGACACCGGGATTTCAAGATAACCATTTCAGTCTTAGCTGGATTTATTTTGAGGCGGTTCTGAGTGAACCACTTCAGTGCTACAGATAGGGAGTTTTCCATGCGAGTTTGTAAAGTCTCAACGTTTGACGGACAGTCAGCATCAAGAAACTGGGTGTCGTCTGCGTACATTACGATCTTTCCATGCGAGATATGCCACCTGTCCCTGCTGGATGTTGTCGTAGCTGTTGATGTTGCTGTTCCAGCTCCATCTCACCTGTCCTGCTGGATGCTGTCGTAGCTGTTGATGTTGCTGTTCCAGCTCCATCTCACCTGTCCTGCTGGATGTTGTCGTAGCTGTTGATGTTGTTGTTCCAGCTCCATCTCACCTGTCCTGCTGGATGCTGTTGTAGCTGATGTTGCTGTTCCAG
>JAXIVJ010008676.1:0-5000 GCA_036785665.1 Chirona hameri
CAGACAGACAGACAGACAGACAGACACAGACAGACAGACAGACAGACAGACAGACAGACAGACAGACAGACAGACAGACAGACAGACAGACAGACAGACAGACAGACAGACAGACAGACAGACAGACAGACAGACAGACAGACAGACAGACAGACAGACAGACAGACAGACAGACAGACACAGACAGACAGACACAGACAGACAGACACAGACAGACAGACACAGACAGACAGACACAGACAGACAGACACAGACAGACAGACACAGACAGACAGACACAGACAGACAGACACAGACAGACAGACAGACAGACAGACAGACAGACAGACAGACAGACACAGACAGACAGACACAGACACAGACAGACACAGACAGACAGACAGACAGACACAGACAGACAGACACAGACAGACAGACACAGACAGACAGACACAGACAGACAGACACAGACAGACAGACACAGACAGACAGACACAGACAGACAGACACAGACAGACAGACACAGACAGACAGACACAGACAGACACAGACAGACAGACAGACACAGACAGACAGACAGACACAGACAGACAGACACAGACAGACAGACACAGACAGACAGACACAGACAGACAGACACAGACAGACAGACACAGACAGACACAGACAGACAGACACAGACAGACAGACACAGACAGACAGACACAGACAGACAGACACAGACAGACAGACAGACACAGACAGACAGACACAGACAGACAGACACAGACAGACAGACACAGACAGACAGACACAGACAGACAGACACAGACAGACAGACACAGACAGACAGACAGACACAGACAGACAGACACAGACAGACAGACACAGACAGACAGACACAGACAGACAGACACAGACAGACAGACACAGACAGACAGACACAGACAGACAGACACAGACAGACAGACACAGACAGACAGACACAGACAGACAGACACAGACAGACAGACACAGACAGACAGACACAGACAGACAGACACAGACAGACAGACAGACACAGACAGACAGACACAGACAGACAGACAGACACAGACAGACAGACACAGACAGACAGACACAGACAGACAGACACAGACAGACAGACACAGACAGACAGACACAGACAGACAGACAGACACAGACAGACAGACACAGACAGACAGACACAGACAGACAGACACAGACAGACAGACACAGACAGACAGACACAGACAGACAGACACAGACAGACAGACACAGACAGACAGACACAGACAGACAGACACAGACAGACAGACACAGACAGACAGACACAGACAGACAGACACAGACAGACAGACACAGACAGACAGACACAGACAGACACAGACAGACAGACACAGACAGACAGACACAGACAGACAGACACAGACAGACAGACACAGACAGACAGACACAGACAGACAGACACAGACAGACAGACACAGACAGACAGACACAGACAGACAGACACAGACAGACAGACACAGACAGACAGACACAGACAGACAGACACAGACAGACAGACACAGACAGACAGACACAGACAGACAGACACAGACAGACAGACACAGACAGACAGACACAGACAGACAGACACAGACAGACAGACACAGACAGACAGACACAGACAGACAGACACAGACAGACAGACACAGACAGACAGACACAGACAGACAGACACAGACAGACAGACACAGACAGACAGACACAGACAGACAGACACAGACAGACAGACACAGACAGACAGACAGACACAGACAGACAGACACAGACAGACAGACACAGACAGACAGACACAGACAGACAGACACAGACAGACAGACACAGACAGACAGACACAGACAGACAGACACAGACAGACAGACACAGACAGACAGACACAGACAGACAGACACAGACAGACAGACACAGACAGACAGACACAGACAGACAGACACAGACAGACACAGACAGACAGACACAGACAGACAGACACAGACAGACAGACACAGACAGACAGACACAGACAGACAGACACAGACAGACAGACACAGACAGACAGACACAGACAGACAGACACAGACAGACAGACACAGACAGACAGACACAGACAGACAGACACAGACAGACACAGACAGACAGACAGACACAGACAGACAGACACAGACAGACAGACACAGACAGACAGACACAGACAGACAGACACAGACAGACAGACACAGACAGACAGACACAGACAGACAGACACAGACAGACAGACACAGACAGACAGACACAGACAGACAGACACAGACAGACAGATACAGACAGACAGACAGACACAGACAGACAGACACAGACAGACAGACACAGACAGACAGACACAGACAGACAGACACAGACAGACAGACACAGACAGACAGACACAGACAGACAGACACAGACAGACAGACACAGACAGACAGACACAGACAGACAGACACAGACAGACAGACACAGACAGACAGACAGACACAGACAGACAGACACAGACAGACAGACACAGACAGACAGACACAGACAGACAGACACAGACAGACAGACACAGACAGACAGACACAGACAGACAGACACAGACAGACAGACACAGACAGACAGACACAGACAGACAGACACAGACAGACAGACACAGACAGACAGACACAGACAGACAGACACAGACAGACAGACACAGACAGACAGACACAGACAGACAGACACAGACAGACAGACACAGACAGACAGACACAGACAGACAGACACAGACAGACAGACACAGACAGACAGACACAGACAGACAGACACAGACAGACAGACACAGACAGACAGACACAGACAGACAGACACAGACAGACAGACACAGACAGACAGACACAGACAGACAGACACAGACAGACAGACACAGACAGACAGACACAGACAGACAGACACAGACAGACAGACAGACACAGACAGACAGACACAGACAGACAGACAGACACAGACAGACAGACACAGACAGACAGACACAGACAGACAGACACAGACAGACAGACAGACACAGACAGACAGACACAGACAGACAGACACAGACAGACAGACACAGACAGACAGACACAGACAGACAGACACAGACAGACAGACACAGACAGACAGACACAGACAGACAGACACAGACAGACAGACACAGACAGACAGACACAGACAGACAGACACAGACAGACAGACACAGACAGACAGACACAGACAGACACAGACAGACAGACACAGACAGACAGACACAGACAGACAGACACAGACAGACAGACACAGACAGACAGACACAGACAGACAGACACAGACAGACAGACACAGACAGACAGACACAGACAGACAGACACAGACAGACAGACACAGACAGACAGACACAGACAGACAGACACAGACAGACAGACACAGACAGACAGACACAGACAGACAGACACAGACAGACAGACACAGACAGACAGACACAGACAGACAGACACAGACAGACAGACACAGACAGACAGACACAGACAGACAGACACAGACAGACAGACACAGACAGACAGACAGACACAGACAGACAGACACAGACAGACACAGACAGACAGACACAGACAGACAGACACAGACAGACAGACACAGACAGACAGACACAGACAGACAGACACAGACAGACAGACACAGACAGACAGACACAGACAGACAGACACAGACAGACAGACACAGACAGACAGACACAGACAGACAGACACAGACAGACAGACACAGACAGACAGACACAGACAGACAGACACAGACAGACAGACACAGACAGACAGACACAGACAGACAGACACAGACAGACAGACACAGACAGACAGACACAGACAGACAGACACAGACAGACAGACACAGACAGACAGACACAGACAGACAGACACAGACAGACAGACACAGACAGACAGACACAGACAGACAGACACAGACAGACAGACACAGACAGACAGACACAGACAGACAGACACAGACAGACAGACACAGACAGACAGACACAGACAGACAGACACAGACAGACAGACACAGACAGACAGACACAGACAGACAGACACAGACAGACAGACACAGACAGACAGACACAGACAGACAGACACAGACAGACAGACACAGACAGACAGACACAGACAGACAGACACAGACAGACAGACACAGACAGACAGACAGACACAGACAGACAGACACAGACAGACAGACACAGACAGACAGACACAGACAGACAGACACAGACAGACAGACACAGACAGACAGACACAGACAGACAGACACAGACAGACAGACACAGACAGACAGACACAGACAGACAGACACAGACAGACAGACACAGACAGACAGACACAGACAGACAGACACAGACAGACAGACACAGACAGACAGACACAGACAGACAGACACAGACAGACAGACACAGACAGACAGACACAGACAGACAGACACAGACAGACAGACACAGACAGACAGACACAGACAGACAGACACAGACAGACAGACACAGACAGACAGACACAGACAGACAGACACAGACAGACAGACACAGACAGACAGACACAGACAGACAGACACAGACAGACAGACACAGACAGACAGACACAGACAGACAGACACAGACAGACAGACACAGACAGACAGACACAGACAGACAGACACAGACAGACAGACACAGACAGACAGACACAGACAGACAGACACAGACAGACAGACACAGACAGACAGACACAGACAGACAGACACAGACAGACAGACACAGACAGACAGACACAGACAGACAGACACAGACAGACAGACACAGACAGACAGACACAGACAGACAGACACAGACAGACAGACACAGACAGACAGACACAGACAGACAGACACAGACAGACAGACACAGACAGACAGACACAGACAGACAGACACAGACAGACAGACACAGACAGACAGACACAGACAGACAGACACAGACAGACAGACACAGACAGACAGACACAGACAGACAGACACAGACAGACAGACACAGACAGACA
>JAXIVJ010008676.1:10000-54419 GCA_036785665.1 Chirona hameri
CACCGCTTTAACCAGGTGCTACGTGGTACAGTGCAGTTAGCCTCTGTTTACAAAGTCCAACTGTCCTGTTGAACTTAAAGCGTCGTATTTTTTAAGCGGCGTAGGCTATGCTAGCCAGAGACGAGGTCACACGGTGCCTGGAAGTCAGAGCACGGCGCCCGTCCTTTGTATGAATGGCTGGAGACACTCCTCCGCTCTCTCCGCTCACGGCCCGGCAGCAGAGCAGCCGGCATATACCAGCACGACTCTGACACATCCAGCGAGCCAACGCCGGCGCAGCACGCCCAGCTATGGACACGCACGGGTCGCTACCCGGCGGCGGCGGCCAGCGGCTCTGACACATCCAGCGAGCCAGCGCCGGCGCAGAACGCCCAGCTATGGACACGCACGGGTCGCTACCCGGCGGCGGCGGCCAGCGGCTCTGACACATCCAGCGAGCCAGCGCCGGCGCAGAACGCCCAGCTATGGACACGCACGGGTCGCTACCCGGCGGCGGCGGCCAGCGGCTCTGACACATCCAGCGAGCCAGCGCCGGCGCAGAACGCCCAGCTATGGACACGCACGGGTCGCTATCCGGCGGCGGCCCGGCGGCCAGCGGCCGGTGTGTGTACGTTGGAGGTGTACCAGGCGGGCTGGACCGGCACCGGTCAGCTGATGTGGGCGCTGGCACGTCCGCCGTCCGCTGTCCGCGCGTCCGCCGCCCACACGTCCGCTGTCCGCTGTCTGCCGTCCGCACGTCCGCCGTCCACAGTCCGCTGTCTGTCGTCCGCACGTCCGCTGTCCACCGTCCGCCGTCCGCTGTCCACCGTCCGCAGTCCGCACGTCTGCCGTCCGCTGTCCGCCGTCCGCACGTCCGCTGTCCACCGCCCGCCGTCCGCACGTCCGCCGGCCGCTGCCTGCCGTCCGCACGTCCGCTGTCCACCGTCCGCTGTCCGCACGTCCGCCGTCCGCACGTCCGCTGTCTGCCGTCCGCTGCCTGCCGTCCGCACGTCCGCCGTCCGCCGTCCGCCGTCCGCCGTCCGCTGTCAGCCGTCAGCCGTCCGCCGTCCGCTGTCCGCTGTCCGCCACGGGCGGCCGTCCATCACCTGAGCGGCGGTGGTCCGGCGCCACGCGACGCCACGCGACGCCACGCCGCACTCAGTGGTGGGTACAGCTCAACAGTCGCTTCACCCCCAGGTGTGAGGTCACATGCCACATCGCTTCACCCCCAGGTGTGAGGTCACATGCCGCAGGCAGTCGACAACCCTACCCTACACCCAAAGGTAGATACCGGCAGTCACCCTCACCACCTTACGCCTACATCCACACCAATATACACAGGTAGACGCCACCTCCCAAAACCCAACCCCACACACGTCAGGTGATGTGTGAGACACCAGGACAACACAACCGGAGAGCAGGAGGCGTGGTAAACTGGCGCACCATAATTGCAAAATTCCATTCAAAACGAGTGTTGTTTTCTTCAACGAGCCGCGGCGTCGGAGCATGAATTATCAGGATCAAAGCTCGATAGGTATTTTACCAACGCCGCTCTCAGCGTGAACTCTCGATCGGTATTTGACCATGTTATGAATGGAACAGCGTCACACCTTACCAAAACGTGCCCTAACTTCCCAACGAAAGGTCAATCGGAAACGTGTCAAAGTACTTCTGGCGCTAAATTGGGAGAAAAGGTCGAGTTCAAAGTTCTCTGTTAGCTCGTCCCAGACGATACTTAATCGATAACTGCCACTTTAATCCACAGAATGTCGTCATCGTTACCTGAAGTTCACGGGTCACTTGATCCAAAGTTCAGCGGGTCACTTGATCCAAAGTTCAGCGGTATACTCCCTTTCCCCTGGTATGGCGCGTGTTAACATAGTCCTCATTACCGACACGTCCCCTGGTATGCCGCGTGTTAACAGTCCTTATTACCGACACGTCCCCTGGTATGGCGCGTGTTAACATAGTCCTCATTACCGACACCTGCCCTGGTATGGCGCGTGTTAACATAGTGCTCATTACCGACACCTGCCCTGGTATGGCGCGTGTTAACATAGTCCTCATTACCGACACGTCCCCTGGTATGGCGCGTGTTAACGGTGCTCATTACCGACACGTATCGGACCGAGAGACCAGGCCTGTCACCGGCCCGAGAGCACAGCCAAGGCGGCATTCCATAAGCACTGGCGGTTATCGGCCGAGGCAAGGTCAGCCTGGTCCGCCGGGAGCGGGCTCGGCGATCTTCGATCGGCGGCCTCAGCGGGCCCGGTGCCGGCGACACGCCATCGCTCAGCGCTCAGCAGCACCTGATCAATGGGGGACCACCGCACCACCGCACTGCCGCTGTGCTCGTGGGCTGAGTGGTGGGGGCTGAGGCTGAGGGCGAAGGGCGAAGGACTGAGGGCAGCGGGCGGAAGGACTGGCGAAGGGAAGAGGGCGGGTGGAGGGCTGAGGCTGAGGGCTAAGGGAGGGGTGGAGGATTGAGTGGTGAGGGCTGCGGGAGGGGTGGAGGGCTGAGTGGTGAGGGCTGAGGGAGGGGTGGAGGGTTGAGTGGTGAGGGCTGCGGGAGGGGTGGAGGGCTGATGGATGGGTGGAGGGCTGAGTGGTGAGGGCTGAGGGCGAAGGGCGAAGGACTGAGGGCAGCGGGCGTAAGGACTGGCGAAGGGAAGAGGGCGGGTGGAGGGCTGAGGTTGAGGGCTGAGGTTGAGGGCTGATGGAGGGGGTGGAGGATTGAGTGGTGAGGGCTGATGCTGAGGCTCAGGGCTGAGGGCTGAGGGCTGAGGTGGAGGGTTGAGTGGTGAGGGCTGAGGGAGGGGTGGAGGGTTGAGTGGTGAGGGCTGAGGGAGGGGTGGAGGGTTGAGTGGTGAGGGCTGCGGGAGGGGTGGAGGGTTGAGTGGTGAGTGGTGAGGGCTGAGGGAGGGGTGGAGGGCTGATGGATGGGTGGAGGGCTGAGTGGTGAGGGCTGAGGGCGAAGGGCTGAGGGCAGCGGGCGTAAGGACTGGCGAAGGGAAGAGGGCGGGTGGAGGGCTGAGGCTGAGGGCTGAGGGAGGGGTGGAGGATTGAGTGGTGAGGGCTGAGGCTGAGGGCTGAGGTGGAGGGTTGAGTGGTGAGGGCTGAGGGAGAGGTGGAGCGTTGAGTGGTGAGGGCTGAGGGAGGGGTGGAGGGTTGAGTGGTGAGGGCTGCGGGAGGGGTGGAGGGTTCCAGCCACTCAGCGGTGGTGACTTGTTCAGTGTTCACATCAGCCAGCGCCGATCCAGCCACTCAGCGGTGATGACTTGTTCACAGCGCCGATCCAGCCACTCAGCGGTGATGACTTGTTCACAGCGCCGATCCAGCCACCCAGCGGTGATGACTTGTTCACAGCGCCGATCCAGCCATCCAGCGGTGATGACTTGTTCACAGCGCCGATCCAGCCACCCAGCGGTGATGACTTGTTCACAGCGCCGATCCAGCCACCCAGCGGTGATGACTTGTTCACAGCGCCGATCCAGCCACTCAGCGGTGATGACTTGCTCAGTGTTCACATCAGCCAGCGCCGATCCAGCCATCCAGCGGTGATGACTTGTTCACACATCAGCCATCGCCGATCCGTCGGCGCGGCGCCGGCGCTGGGCGCGGCGAGGCCTGGCTATTTTCGGAGCCCTGATTTCGGCCCCACACCCACGATCCGGCAGGCGTCTGTATCGTCTGTATCCAAATGGCTCCTTCCCGGGCGGGCGCGGGCGGATCTACTGGCGACCACCTCGGAGGTTCGCCTTGGGTGGGCGCGCTGGTGACAACCTCAGGTGTTCGCCCCGGATGGCACGCTGGAGAGGACCTAGGGTTTCAACCTCCGGCGGGACACTAAGTGGAGGCCCGTTGGCCGCGAGAGTTGAGTCGGCGGAAGGAGGGACGGAGATGGCAGTGTCCAGTCCACAGTCCTGAGTGTCCATTGTCCTGTGTCCAGTCCACTCCCAATATGCACCATCCAGCCACCACACTGGCCAAGTGGCCATTGTCCCGCCTCTGCAGTGCTAAAACAACTGCGCAGCGCTCAGCAAAGCCCGCCGGGATGACCGTCGCCGACCAGACAGCTTCTCTCTGACGCCGCCTGCGCCACTGAGGCAGTAGCGCAGGCAGCGCCAGGAGCGAGGCTGGCGGTCTGCAGTGCGGGGGGGGGGGCGGGAGGGGCGACCTAACCACGGATCAGGCTGGCGGTTAGCAGTGCGGGGAGGGTGGGGGTGGGGGGGGGGGGAGGGGGCGACCTAACCACGGATCAGGCTGGCGGTCTGCAGTGCGGGGAGGGTGGGGGGGGGGGGGGGGCGACCTAACCACGGATCAGGCTGGCGGTCTGCAGTGCGGGGAGGGTGGGGGGGGGGGGGGGCGACCTAACCACGGATCAGGCTGGCGGTCTGCAGTGCGGGGAGGGTGGGGGTGGGGGGGGGGAGGGGGGCGACCTAACCACGGATCAGGCTGGCGGTCTGCAGTGCGGGGAGGGTGGGGGGCGACCTAACCACGGATCAGGCTGGCGGTCTGCAGTGCGGGGAGGGTGGGGGGGGGGGGGGACCTAACCACGGATCAGGCTGGCGGTCTGCAGTGCGGGGAGGGTGGGTGGGGGGGGGGGGGAGGGGGGCGACCTAACCACGGATCAGGCTGGCGGTCTGCAGTGCGGGGAGGGTGGGGGGCGACCTAACCACGGATCAGGCTGGCGGTCTGCAGTGCGGGGGGGGAGGGGGGCGACCTAACCACGGATCAGGCTGGCGGTCTGCAGTGCGGGGGGGAGGGCCGACCTCACCACGGATCGACCGGCGGCACGACGGGAGGACGGCGGTCGCCACGTCTGGCAGGTGCAATAGAGCACCAGTGGTCCAGAAGGCTCAGAGTCTGTCCGCCGGGCCGGGCTGTCGGCCGGGCTGACCGCCGGGCGGGCTGACCGCCGGGCGGGCTGACCGCCCGCCGCCAGCTTGATGGGTAGTCGATGTGCCGGCTGCCCAGCGGGAGAGTTGGTCAGCTGTTCAGCCAGCCAGCCAGCCAGCCAGCCAGCCAGCCAGCCAGCCAGCCAGCCAGCCAGCCAGCCAGCCAGCCAGCCAGCCAGCCAGCCAGCCAGCCAGCCAGCCAGCCAGCCAGCCAGCCAGCCAGCCAGCCAGCCGGCCGGCCGGCCGGCCGCTCATCTCTGGCCATTGGGGATCGTTGGCCGTCAGGCGGCACCACATCAAACCACCATGCCGGCTGGCAGCAATCCCATTAGGGGAGATCTGCCCTAATTAGGCCACGACCACCGGCAGCTTGGCGGCGTCAGCAGGCCGGCCGGTCGGCGGCTGGCTGAGCTGAGCTGAGCTGAGCTGAGCTGGCTTGGCTGGGCTGGGCTGGGCTGGGCTGGGCTGGGCTGGGCTGGGCTGGGCTGGGCTGGGCTGGGCTGGGCTGGGCTGGGCTAGATTGTAATCCCCTCGCTAGACTTTAACCCTCGCCCGGGTAGGGTGGGGGGGGGGGGGGGGGGATGCCACCCCTCGGTTTTTCTGAAATAACTCGCGTAGTTTCTAACCGATTGCGATGAAACTTTCAGTAGCCTACTTTTTAAAAATTTGACACATAATCTGAAAAATGTGAATTTATAAACCACATGACCCGTGACCTATGACCTGTTTATCAAGGTCATGTCAGGCGCAACTGGCGTCCCGCAGATCGATGCTTGCAACTTGTGCAGTTTCCGAGTGTTTGTTGTTCAGGAACATATGCAAAGGTGTTTCCAGGTGACAGTTGTGGTTTCCACTGAGATTGTGACCTCGATTGACCTTTTCAGAGGTCAACTGAGGTCATTGACCTCCGATGACCAAAGATTACTTTTTTTGGGCTTCTGGCGGTTTCTAGGACAATTTGTGACGCTGATTTCAAAATTGAGATCCATTTTAGATAATTATATGTTCCATTGGGGTCATGCACATCCACAGGTCAACCGAGGTCACTGACCTCAGATGACCTGACATTACCTTTTTTGAATTTGACAGTTTTTAAGACATTTTGTGACGCTGATTACGAATTTGGCAGCTATTAAGCATTATGGTATGCTCATTCACGATTCTAGCTCGATAAAATTCAATTTATACGCATTTTCAATTTGTATAACTTTTGGGCCATTTGCACGAACTCAGAGGTCACCTAATGACCCAAGACCTTAAAATCGGGTATCAGCGGCTTCCTCTCGTCACAAGCAACACGCAAGCAACACAAGCAACACGCTCGTCTATGAATCGAAGCTCTAGCTCAATTAGGGGAGAAACGCAAAGGGGAGGGGGGGGGGGGTCGTACTACCCAGCCCCACCAGTAACAGTTGGCAGCACTCGGGCGTTTGGGCGTTAAAAACCTACTACACCATAGGGTTCCCATGTTAAATCGATGATTTTCAGACGAGGCTGGCTCGTAACCTATGGTACATATTTTAAATCCGACTTCTGGAACATATAGCTACAAGCCTTAGCTACAACGGTTTTATTTATCATTTTTCGATATTCCGGGCGTAAAGGGGTTAAACGGGCTTGGGGGTTAAAAAATGTCGAATGACCGCTGACGGCTTCCAAATGCTACTACAGTACTGAAATATACACTACTTCGACTACTACTTCGTAGTAGAATTTAATATGATCGCTTCCAAATGCTACTACATGTACTGTAAATACACTATTTTGACTACTACTTCGTATGTTTGCTGGCGTTTAATTCAATAAATAAAGATGTAATCTATGGAAATAGAAGTTATTGATAGCAAACAATGCGTTTAATTTATAATAGACAAAACAATTACGATACAAATTATATCTTGTCTAATTCATTTGGGCGTTACATTCCTTACTGTTCTACCCGTTGTTCTATTACCCTGGTACCAACCCCCCTCCACCCCCCCCCCCAAACACGTTGATGAAACGTTGTGATTTTGCCCTACCCAGGCGAGGGTTAAGCCCGCTCAGTAGGTACATCGAAAGTTCGCTCAGCGGATTGAACGCCGGTCAGAGATGAAAACTTCCCGCCTAGTAACAAACTTCATCGAACACATGTACAAGCAGAGCACTGTTTGTTGTTAGGACCACACTGGTGACCTGAATCAGAGCACTGTTTGTTGTTAGGCCGCGCTGGTGACCTGAATCAGAGCACTGTTTGTTGTTAGGCCGCACTGGTGACCTGAAGCAGAGCACTGTTTGTTGTTAGGCCGCACTGGTGACCTGAAGCAGAGCACTGTTTGTTGTTAGGCCGCACTGGTGACCTGAAGCAGAGCACTGTTTGTTGTTAGGCCGTACTGGTGACCTGAAGCAGAGCACTGTTTGTTGTTAGGCCGCACTGGTGACCTGAAGCAGAGCACTGTTTGTTGTTAGGCCCGCACTGGTGACCTGATCACAATGACTTTCCATTGCGACATATTGTGGTCTGCCAACACGAAGCAGTTAACACTCACTAGTCGTTTCAGCAAATATACCGTAAACAAAAGGACTGTTCGGCACCATACACCTCTCAGCTCGTGCAAACGGTTCAGATGGTACCCTCAGATGGTACCGGCGGCACCCTCAGATGGCACCCTCAGATGGTACCGGCGGCACGGTTCAGATGGCACCCTCAGATGGTACGCGGCCACCCTCAGATGGCACCCTCAGATGGTACCGGCAGCACGGTTCAGATGGTACCCTCAGATGGTACCCGGCGGCACCCTCAGAGGGGTACCCTCAGATGGTACCGGCGGCACGGTTCAGATGGCACCCTCAGATGGTACCGGCGGCAGCACCCTCAGATGGCACCCTCAGATGGTACCGGCGGCACCCTCAGATGGCACCCCGCAGATGGTACCGGCGGCACCCTCAGATGGCACCCTCAGATGGTACCGGCGGCACCCTCAGATGGTACCAGCGGCACCCTCAGATGGTACCGGCGGCACCTCAGATTGGTACCCTCAGATGGTACCGGCGGTACCCTCAGATGGCACCCTCAGATGGTACCCGGCGGCACCCTCAGATGGCACCCTCAGATGGTACCGGCAGCACGGTTCAGATGGCACCCTCAGATGGTACCGGCGGCACGGTTCAGATGGCACCCTCAGATGGTACCGGCGGCACCCTCAGATGGCACCCTCAGATGGTTACCGGCAGCACGGTTCAGATGGCACCCTCAGATGGTACCGGCAGCACGTTCAGATGGCACCCTCAGATGGTACGCGCGACCGAGCTACCCTCAGATGGTACCGGCGGCACCCTCAGATGGTACCCTCAGATGGCACCTCAGATGGTACCGGCGGCACCCTCAGATGGTACCCGGCGGCACCCTCAGATGGCACCCTCAGATGGTACCAGCGGCACCCTCAGATGGCACCCTCAGATGGTACCGGCGGCACCTCAAGCATGGCTCACCCTCAGATGGTACCCTCAGATGGTACCGGCGGCACGTTCAGATGGCACCCTCAGATGGTACCGGCGGCACCCTCAGATGGCACCCTCAGATAGGTACCGGCGGCACCCTCAGATGGTACCTCTCAGATGGTACCGGCGGCACGGTTCAGATGGCACCCTCAGATTGGTACCGGCGGGCACCCTCAGATGGCAACCCTCAGATGGTACCGGTGCACGGTTCAGATGGCACCCTCATATGGTACCAGCGGCACCCTCAGATGGCACCCTCAGATGGTACCGGCGGCACCCTCAGATGGTACCCTCAGATGGTACCGGCGGCACGGTTCAGATGGCACCCTCAGATGGTACCTGCGGCACCCTCAGATGGTACCGGCGGCACCCTCAGATGGTACCCTCAGATGGTACCGGCGGCACGGTTCAGATGGCACCCTCAGATGGTACCGGCGGCACCCTCAGATGGCACCCTCAGATGGTACCGGCAGCACGGTTCAGATGGCACCCTCAGATGGTACCGCTGCGGCACCCTCAGATGGCACCCTCAGATGGTAACCGGCGGCACGGTTCAGATGGCACCCTCAGATGGTACCGGCGGCACCCTCAGATTGGCACCCTCAGATGGTACCGGCGGCACCCTCAGATAGGTACCCTCAGATGGTACCGGCGGCACGGTTCAGATGGCACCCTCAAGATGGTACCCGGCGGCACCCTCAGATGGCACCCTCAGATGGTACCGGCGGCACCCCTCCAGATGGCACCCCTCAGATGGTACCGGTGGCACCCTCAGATGGCACCCTCAGATGGTAACCGGCGGGCACCCTCAGATGGCACCCTCAGATGGTACCGGTGGCACGGTTCAGATGGCACCCTCAGATGGTACCCGGCAGGCACCGGTTCAGATGGCACCCTCAGATGGTACCTGGCTGGCACCCGTCAGATGGCACCCTCAGATGGTACCGGCAGCACGGTTCAGATGGCACCCTCAGATGGTACCCTCGGTCACCCTCAGATGGCACCCTCAGATGGTACCGGCAGCACGGTTCAGATGGCACCCTCAGATGGTACAGGCAGCACGGTTCAGATGGCACCCTCAGATGGCACCCTCAGATGGTACCGAGCGGCACCCTCAGATGGCACCCTCAGATGGTACCGTGGAACGGTTCAGATGGCACCCTCAGATGGTACCGGGCAGCACGGTTCAGATGGCACCCTCAGATGGTACCGAGGCTGGCACCCTCAGATGGCACCCTCAGATAGTAACCAGGCAGCACGGTTCAGATGGCACCCTCAGATGGTACCGCAGCACGGGTTCAGATGGCACCCTCAGATGGTACCGGCGCACCCTCAGATAGGCACCCTCAGAATGGTACCGGCAGCACGGTTCAGATGGCACCCCTCAGATGGTACCGGCGGCACGGTTCAGATGGCAACCCTCAGATGGTACCGGCGGCACCCGTCAGATGGCAGCCCCTCAGATGGTACCGGCGGCACGGTTCAGATGGCACCATCAGACGGTACCGGCGGCACGGTTCAGATGGCACCCTCAGATGGTACCGGCAGCACGGTTCAGATGGCACCCTCAGGATGGTATCCGGAGCGGCACCCTCAGATGGCACCCTCAGATGGTACCGGCGGCACGGTTCAGATGGCACCCTCAGATGGTACCGGCGGCACCCTCAGATGGCACCCTCAGATTGGTACCGGCGGCACGGTTCAGATGGCACCCTCAGATGGTACCAGCGGCACCCTCAGATGGCACCCTCAGATGGTACCGGCGGCACGGTTCAGATGGCACCCTCAGATGGTACCAGGCGGCACCCTCAGATGGCACCCTCATATGGTACCGCGCGGCACGGTTCAGATGGCACCCTCAGATGGTACCGGCGGCACCCTCAGATGGCACCCTCAGATGGTACCGGCGGCACGGTTTCAAATGGCACCCTCAGATGGTACCGGCAGCACGGTTCAGATGGCACCCTCAGATGGTACCGGCGGCACCCGTCAGATGGCACCATCAGATGGTACCGTGGCACGGTTCAGATGGCACCATCAGACGGTACCGGCGGCACGGTTCAGATGGCACCCTCAGATGGTACCCAGGCAGCACGGGTTCAGATGGCACCCTCAGATGGTACCGGCGGCACCCTCAGATGGCACCCTCAGATGGTACCGGCGGCACGGTTCAGATGGCACCCTCAAGATGGTACCGGCGGCACCCTCAGATGGCACCCTCAGATGGTACCGGCGGCACGGTTCAGATGGCACCCTCAGATGGTACCGAGCGGCACCCTCAGATGGCACCCTCAGATGGTACCGGGCGGCAACGGTTCAGATGGCACCCTCAGATGGTACCGGCGGCACCCTCAGATGGCACCCTCAGATGGTTACCCGGCGGCAACGGTTCAGATGGCACCCTCAGATGGTACCGTGCGGCACCCTCAGATGGCACCCTCAGATGGTACCCGAGCGGCACGGTTCAGATGGCACCCTCAGATGGTACCTAGCGGCACACCTCAGATGGCACCCTCAGATGGTACCGGCGGCACGGTTCAGATGGCACCCTCAGATGGTACCAGCGGCACCCTCAGATGGCACCCTCAGATGGTACCGGCGGCACGGTTCAGATGGCACCCTCAGATGGTACCGGCGGCACCTACCTCAGATGGCACCCTCAGATGGTACCGAGGCGGCACGGTTCAGATGGCACCCTCAGATGGTACCGGCGGCACCCTCAGATGGCACAGCCTCAGATGGTACCGGCGGCACGGTTCAGATGGCACCCTCAGATGGTACCGGCGGCACCCTCAGATGGCACCCTCAGATGGTACCGGCGGGCACGGTTCAGATGGCACCCTCAGATTGGTACCGGCGGCACCCTCAGATGGCACCCTCAGATGGCACCGGCGGCACGGTTCAGATGGCACCCTCAGATGGTACCCGGCGCACCCTCAGATGGCACCCTCAGATGGTACCGGCGGCACGGTTCAGATGGCACCCTCAGATGGTACCGGCGGCACCCTCAGATGGCACCCTCAGATGGTACCGGCGGCACGGTTCAGATGGCACCCTCAGATGGTACCAGCGGGCACCCTCAGATGGCACCCTCAGATGGTACCGTCGCAGGCGGTCACGGTTCAGATGGCACCCTCAGATGGCACCAGCGGCACCCTCAGATGGCACCCTCAGATGGTACCGGCGGCACGGTTCAGATGGCACCCTTAGATGGTACCCGGCGGCACCCTCAGATGGCACCCTCAGATGGTACCGGCGGCACGGTTCAGATGGCACCCTCAGATGGTACCGGCGGCACGGTTCAGATGGCACCCTCAAATGGTACCGGCGGCACCCTCAGATGGCACCCTCAGATGGTACCGGTGGCACGGTTCAGATGGCACCCTCAGATGGTACCGGTGGCACGGTTCAGATGGGACCCTCAGATGGTACCGGCGGCACGGTTCAGATGGCACCCTCAGATGTGACCGGTGGCACGGTTCAGATGGCACCCTCAGATGGTACCGGCAGCACGGTTCAGATGGCACCTTCAAATAGGTACCGCGGCACCCTCAGATGGCACCCTCAGATGGTACCGGTGGCACGGTTCAGATGGCGCCCTCAGATGGTACCCCGGCGGCACCCTCAGATGGTACCCTCAGATGGTACCTGGCGGTACCCTCAGATGGCACCCTCAGATGGTACCAGCGGTACCCTCAGATGGCACCATCAGATGGTACCAGCAGCACGGTTCAGATGGCACCCTCAGATGGTACCGGCGGCACGGTTCAGATGGCACCCTCAGATGGTACCTGCGGCACCCTCAGATGGCACCATCAGATGGTACCGGCAGCACCCTCAGATGCACCCTCAGATGGTACCGGCAGCACGGTTCAGATGGCACCCTCAGATGGTACCGGCAGCACCCTCAGATGGCACCATCAGATGGTACCGGCGGCACGGTTCAGATGGCACCCTCAAATGGTACCGGTGGCACGGTTCAGATGGCGCCCTCAGATGGTACCGGCGGCACCCTCAGATGGCACCCTCAGATGGTACCGGCGGCACCCTCAGATGGCACCATCAGATGGTACCGGTGGCACGGTTCAGATGGCACCATCAGATGGTACCGGCAGCACCCTCAGATGGCACCATCAGATGGTACCGGTGGCACGGTTCAGATGGCACCATCAGATGGTACCGGCAGATGGTACCGGCGGCACGGTTCAGATGGCACCCTCAGATGGTACCGGCAGCACCCTCAGATGGTACCCTCAGATGGTACCGGTGGCACGGTTCAGATGGCACCATCAGATGGTACCGGTGGCACGGTCAGATGGCACCCTCAGATGGTACCGGCGGCACCATCAGATGGCACCCTCAGATGGTACCGGCGGCACCCTCAGATGGCACCCTCAGATGGTACCCTCGGCGGCACCCTCGGCGGCACCCTCAGATGGCAGCTTCAGATGGTACCGGCGTCAGACCGTGACAGTTTGACACTTGACACTTGACAGCGGCAGCACGGTTCAGATGGCACCCTCAGATGGCAGCCTCAGATGGTACCGGCGCCAGACCGTGACAGTTTGACACTTGACAGCGGCAGCACGGTTCAGATGGCACCCTCAGATGGCAGCTTCAGATGGTACCGGCGCCAGACCGTGACAGTTTGACACTTGACACTTGACAGCGGCAGCACGGTTCAGATGGTACCCTCAGATGGCAGCCTCAGATGGTACCGGCGCCAGACCGTGACAGTTTGACACTTGACAGCGGCAGCACGGTTCAGATGGCACCCTCAGATGGCAGCTTCAGATGGTACCGGCGCCAGACCGTGACAGTTTGACACTTGACACTTGACAGCGGCAGCACGGTTCAGATGGCACCCTCAGATGGCAGCCTCAGATGGTACCGGCGTCAGACCGTGACAGTTTGACACTTGGCTGCGGCAGCACGGTTCAGATGGCACCCTCAGATGGCAGCTTCAGATGGTACCGGCGTCAGACCGTGACAGTTTGACACTTGACACTTGACAGCGGCAGCACGGTTCAGATGGCACCCTCAGATGGCAGCCTCAGATGGTACCGGCGCCAGACCGTGACAGTTTGACACTTCACCCTCAGATGGCAGCCTCAGATGGTACCGGCGTCAGACCGTGACAGTTTGACACTTGGCTGCGGCCAGCACGGTTCAGATGGCACCCTCAGATGGCAGCTTCAGATGGTACCGGCGACAGACCGTGACAGTTTGACACTTGACACTTGACAGCGGCAGGCACGGTTCAGATGGCACCCTCAGATGGCAGCCTCAGATGGTACCGGCGCCAGACCGTGACAGTTGACACTTGACACTTGACAGCGGCAGCACGGTTCAGATGGCACCCTCAGATGCAGCCTCAGATGGTACCGCGTCAGACCGTGACAGTTTGACACTTGACACTTGACAGCGGCAGCACGGTTCAGATGGCACCCTCAGATGCAGCCTCAGATGGTACCGGCGTCAGACCGTGACAGTTTGACACTTGGCTGCGGCAGCACGGTTCAGATGGCACCCTCAGATGGCAGCTTCAGATGGTACCGGCGTCAGACCGTGACAGTTTGACACTTGACACTTGACAGCGGCAGCACGGTTCAGATGGCAACCCTCAGATGGCAGCCTCAGATGGTACCGGCGTCAGACCGTGACAGTTTGACACTTGGCTGCGGCAGCACGGTTCAGATGGCACCCTCAGATGGCAGCTTCAGATGGTACCGGCGTCAGACCGTGACAGTTTGACACTTGACACTTGACAGCGGCAGCACGGTTCAGATGGCACCCTCAGATGGCAGCCTCAGATGGTACCGGCGTCAGACGTGACAGTTTGACACTTGGCTGCGGCAGCACGGTTCAGATGGCACCCTCAGATGGCAGCTTCAGATTGGTACCGGCGTCAGATCGTGACAGTTTGACACTTGAACTTGACAGCGGCAGCACGGTTCAGATGGCACCCTCAGATGGCAGCCTCAGATGGTACCGGCGTCAGACCGTGACAGTTTGACACTTGGCTGCGGCAGCACGGTTCAGATGGCACCCTCAGATGGCAGCTTCAGATGGTACCGGCGTCAGACCGTGGACAGTTTGACACTTACACTTGACAGCGGCAGCACGGTTTCAGATGGCACCCTCAGATGGCAGCCTCAGATGGTACCGGGCGTCAGACCGTGACAGTTTGACACTTGGCTGCGGCAGCACGGTTCAGATGGCACCCTCAGATGGCAGCTTCAGATGGTACCGGCGTCAGACCGTGACAGTTTGACACTTGACACTTGACAGCGGCAGCACGGTTCAGATGGCACCCTCAGATGGCAGCCTCAGATGGTACCGTGCGTCAGACCGGGACAGTTTGACACTTGGCTGCGGCAGCACGTTTCAGATGGCACCCTCAGATGGCAGCTTCAGATGGTACCGGCGTCAGACCGTGACAGTTTGACACTTGACACTTGACAGCGGCAGCACGGTTCAGAGTGGCACCCTCAGATGGCAGCCTCAGATGGTACCGGCGTCAGACCGTGACAGTTTGACACTTGGCTGCGGCAGCACGGTTCAGATGGCACCCTCAGATGGCAGCTTCAGATGGTACCCGGCGTCAGACCGTGACAGTTTTGACACTTGACACTTGACAGCGGCAGCACGGTTCAGATGGCACCCTCAGATGGCAGCCTCAGATGGTACCGGCGTCAGACCGTGACAGTTTGACACTTGGACACTTGACAGCGGATCACATCAGCTACCGGAGATCAGCTGATGTGTGACAAACACGACTCCCGCTACTCAGAGTTCAGTTCAGCCGCAGTTACACCCGGAGTTCACCCGAGCCAGGCACGTATCCAGGATTTTTCTCTGGCGTGGGGGCACGTCGGTGTAGAATACATTTCGCTCCTCAGACATATGTGTTGACCCGGGGGGGAGGGGGGGGGGGGGGGGGTGGGGTAGCCGAAATCTCATTCCATCTAGTGTACAATTTTGTTTTGCTCAGTGAAGGGGGGGGGCATGCCCCCCCCCCCCCCCTTGGCTACGTCCCTGCCCGGAGCCCTCCCGAGTGTCCCGGAGCCACCAAGAGGGGGGGGGGGGGGGGGGCGGCGGCTCGACGCAGCTCGCTTGATTATTCAATCAGCCGGACGCTTGCCTGCCGCGACCCCCAAGGACAGGTGGCGGCGGCGGCGGCGGCGGCAAGGGCCCCGACTTCGCTGCTGATGCTGTTAACACGACGAGCATTCTCATTTCTGCGAGATTATCCTCCAAGACAACGGGTCATGTTATCCGCTCTGCTGGGCTCTGGTACGGACAGTCCAGCTACCGTTCATCCTCAGGCCCACCAAAACTTCTGTGACAATACGCGTCATCAGCTGTCGGCGCGCGCGCTCCCCCGAGGACGGCAGCGCTGCCGCCTCCCGAGCACACTGTCAGGCCAGGAGACGTCGCGACGCAGTCAGGCCAGAGACCAGAGACCAGAGTCCGCAGACGGCTGCTGAGGACCGGCAGCCCGACCCACATCCGGCATGCAAGAGATAACGCAGGAGTCGCAGAACAAGCTCGCAGCGCTCTCTGTTAATGCCTCACCAGAGAACAAGGACAAAAGGCAATGTTGTTACGAGCGAGCGCCAAGCGGTCGCTCGTCCTTCCGTGTATATGGGAAAGGAATCTAAATATGAGTGGCCCGGCCCGCCCGACCCCGACCTGGCCCGTGGCGACGCTTTTGAGACGCTATATCTCTGCAACCGCACGTCGATTGACAAAAGCAGGTTTCTTTGCTGAGGTGACCACATCCAACCTAACCTTGTTGAGACCGGTGCGACTCATGTGGGTGACTACCACTGCGCGGTGGCGCGTGCCGCGTGAGGGGTGTTTTGAAAGGTTGTTTTCTCGCAATAACTTCGCACAGGCTAGGCAGATTATGTGCAAATTTGGTGTGTGGTTAGGGACTTCTCTCAGGGGTGGGGTGCCTCTGCACGTGCGCACGTGCACACTCCTATTATATATCTCTGGAACGGCTGCGCCGATTGTGTTCAAATTTGGTGTGTGGTTAGGGACCTCTCAGCCGCCGCCTTTCCACAAGTCAGGGGTGGGGTGCCTCTGCACGTGCGCATGTGCTCACCCCTATTCTATATCTCAGGAACGGCTGCGCCGATTGTGTGTGAATTTGGTGTGTGGTTAGGGACCTCTTAGCCGCCACTTTCCCACAAGTCAGGGGTGCCTCTGCATGTGAGCACGTGCTCACCTTTTTTGTATCTCAGAAACTACTTGCCCGATCGAGTTGAAATTCACCATACATTTCGTTCGCGCTCGCTCGTTCATCGCTAACTACGGCGCCTTACTGATATTAACTTTGCTTATCTATGGCGCAGAACGCTTTCAATGTCATAATGAACTGTATCCATATTGTCATTGCAATATAAGGTTCTGGAATTTCATTTTGTAATATCATTTATTCGCCCTCATACAAGGGGGAAATACATTGGAAGATATCAACGCGCCATTTTCAGAAATTATCGCGCCACACAATAATGCAGCGTTAATTTGACACGACAAGGTGGATATGTCATTCACCAGGGGCGGATCCAGGGGGGGGGGGCATCGGGGAGGCCGTGGTCCCCAAAACGTCACTTCCCAAAGGCAATTTAAATACAATATACGCAAAGTCTTGCACGTAAGTTCCCTTTGAAGCAGTTCTCAACGCACAAGTAAGCCAAGTCCGATTACCTTTCTAACGCTGTCGGACTTGGGATTTGGACCCCAAACCAGCTTTTTTGGCCGTTCTGGCTCCACCTGTGCCCTTCACCATCTCCTTACAACAGCCTGTACCCTTCACCATCTCCTTACACCAGCATGTGCCCCACGAGTGTCCCTACAGAGGCCAACTACGTCACTGAGCCAGTGACGGCCAGCGGGCCAGCGAGCGGGCCAGCTGGCGTCAGAGACCGGAGGCCGGTGTACCCGTGAGGCCGGCAGACCTGCGTCACCCCCACCCGGCCAGCGCAGGATAGCGGCGGCGCCAGAGAAAACAGCACGAGACGGTACATAACGCGCCGCCGGCACCGGCCGCTGCCACCGCAGAGACCGGTCGGCAAGGCCGCACTGGCCGACTCAGAACGTTCAAAGAGCTTCGTTTAGGGGGGGGGGGGGAGTTCGCACGAAGTCCGACCCAATTTAAAAAGCTCACCAGATTTCGCTTGCTTGTGCAACTGATTTACTGATGTACGACAAACGTGGCTTAGAAGATAGAAGTTGCTTGCGTTTGTCTTTCAAATCAGACGATGTGCCGATTTTCGGTCGATGAGGGGGGGGGGGGGGCGGGAAGGCCCCAATGGCCCCCTCCGCTCGTGCCTGCTGGTCTCAGTATCACCGGTCCCTGTTGGATCCGCTCGTGCCTGCTGGTCTCAGTATCACCGGCCCCTGTTGGATCCGCTCGTGCCTGCTGGTCTCAGTATCACCGGTCCCTGTTGGATCCGCTCGTGCCTGCTGGTCTCAGTATCACCGGTCCCTCTTGCCTACCTCGGGATACCTAGGTGACCAATGGGAAGCTACAAATGCATCTGGACAGGTATGCGCCCAACTTTGGCGAGTTACCACCTCGGTTATTGGCTCATCGCAGCTGAATCTTGGCAAGCAGGACACGGCATTGAGATGAATTTTTCAGTCGTAGCACCTCTCTAAGTTTCTCAACGTTCATGCGTTTCATTGTTCACTATATCGTTGTTTAACTATGAAATGCGATATGAAAAGGAGCAAAAATCATTCCTCTCACATATGCTGCACGGCTGAGAGCCATTCCATTGCTTCACGTCAACTAGATGCACAGTATTGGCTTAATTTTTGTATGGTATCTCATGCAAAAAATAATCATCGTCACATTTGAATATTGCCCTAGGATAAAACGTGGCCTTCGGCAATACGTTGAAGTCATCAAGTCAGATGGGATTAGGTCAGATCAGGCCAGGCCAAGTCAGGTCAGGTCAGGCCACCCGACCACCTGGCTGTTCCTTATGGCCAGCTCAGGTCACCATCCCACCTGGCTGTTCCTCCTGGCCAGGTCAGGTCAGGTCAGGTCAGGTCAGTTCAGGTCAGGTCAGTTCAGGTAAGTTCAGGTCAGTTCAGGTCAGGTCAGGCCAGTTCAGGTCCGTTCAGATCAGGTCAGGTCACCATCCCACCTGGCTGTTCCTCCTGGCCAGGTCAGGTCAAGTCAGGTCAGGTCAGATCAGGTCAGATCACCGTCCCACCTGGCTGCTCCTGGCCAGGTCGGGTCAGGTCAGATCAGGTCAGGCCATCTCAGGCCTTATCAGGTCAGATCAGATCCCCCCTGGCTATTCCCTCTCGTTATATCAGTTCAGATTAGGCCAGGTCAGGACAGGAACAGGGCAGGTCGGGTCGGGTCAGGTCAGGTCAGGTCACTATCCTACCTGGCTGCTGCTCCTGCTCGTGCGGTTTCTCCAGGGAGCTGTCGCGGCTGCCGGAGCGTTTGCGCGAGCCGGGCCGTCGCGTCAGCGTCTTCACCGCCGAGATCAGCCCGGCCTTGCTGACCCTGTCGCACATCCCTCCTCGGCTCCCTCGGCTCTCTCCGCCCCTCTCCGCCCCTCTCAGCGGCGCGCCATCACAGCCGTGGCGCCCAGCAGCCCGGCGCACCGTGCCGTCGACGCCGCCGCCGCCGCCGCCGCCGCCGCCGCAGCCGAAATCAATGGTCCGGGGTGTGGCCAGCCGGGCCGCCGCGACCGGAACTCGTCACTTCCGTCCGACTGCAGTCAATGGCGTCACTCGCGTCACGCGTCACACCGACCCGTGCCGTCCGCCGGCACTGGCCGCTCCTACAGGGTGCTGCCAGCGGGGCTGGTGTTCAGATCTGGGACAGTTGGTCCGTGCAGGGTACCCTGGACTGGTGGTGGCGGCGGCGGCGAGAAGCGGCACGGGGTCAGATGCCTACTGCCGCCGCCGCCGCCGCCGCCGCCGCCGCGTCGGTGCCGGCGCCGGCGCCGGTCGGCGGGCCGCGGACGCCTGCGCCGTGGCCACCGGCGCCGATCCCGCCGACGACAGGACAGCCGATAGAACGGCGGGTCACGTGACCACACGCCGGACGCCGCAGACCGGTCACGTGACCACACAGCCGACGGCAGGGCATCGACAGAGGTGCCGTGTCCACGCGTTCAGTGAGAGGAAACCCTAGAAGGCGCATGTTTGTGCCTAGCACCGGTATACCGCCATTAGGGAATTCAATTTGTCTCAGACTGGTATTGGGTCCCCATAAGAGTAACTCGTTGACCGTTCTGGATTGGCCAGTTTCTCATACTGGCCTTTTTACAGGGAATACTACCGTGAGCGAGTGATGCCAGCCAGCCGTAAGTGGGCGCGCTAGCGGCGCCCCTTCAATGGCCACCGCCCGCGCTGGACAGCCAGCGTTTGCCAGCTGCATGATTAACCGTGACGTCATTGATTCTCGGTCCGAGCCAGAGCGGCCGGGTGAGTCATCTCCAAATATCCGGCCTTGGAGAGGGCCATACCGGCTGGATGAGTGAGCGGCTCACAGAATTCAGCTCGAGGTAGTTTGAGGAAGGTGGTGGGTTCGGTCACGGACATAGAAGCGCTTTTCTACGAGCACCGAACCTCGAGCCGGAAATAACTGCCCAAAATAACTGCGCGACGGAAATGGCTCAGATCAGGACCACAATGACACTCGCAAAAAAATCATGCAAATAATAGACTGGATATACTATTCTCAATAGTTACACTTACAGGCTAAAAGATGAGAGAGTCGATCAAGTACACAGCATCGCAAAACCAATACAGCTCAGGTGTCCCTTCGGTCATCATTATATGAGTGCAAGTGCTTCTGAACCTTCCTTCGCACGGCTGCGAGGCTTCGTTTCCTGCCGCCGTCGGCTGAGCAGCCTGTCCCCTGAGCGTCGTGACGCGCGGATCTTCCGGAGGTCAATATTACCACCTTGACCCACAATGGCCGGCGGCTACCGGCGGCTACCGGCGGCTCTCGGCGCTGCGAGGCTTCCGCGCCCAACAATGCCGGGGCATGCCTCCAGCGGCCCTCCGCGGAACCACGGCATAATGTACGGTACAGCGACGCCGGACCGGTAACAAACATGACCTGCTGAAACCGTACCAAATAGGCATCCAGCTGCAAGCCCGGTACACTGTCCGCTAGAGAAAGTAAAACTGAGGATACCAGCGGGAGTAAACTATAAATGAAAGCAGAAATAAGAAATTAAATGAGAAAAAAAAAACGGAACGGAAAAACAAAACAGGACACCAAAAGCACTTGAAAGAAGCTGGAGGAATGATTCATCCGGCTTTGTGGTAACATTACGGCTTTGGGTGGGCCGCCGTATCTGCAGAGGCTGTTTGGCAGCCGACCGACTCCCTTTCAAAAAGCGGTAACGAATAACACAACGGCCAATTGTCACGCAATGCAATGAAACCGGGCCATCCTTTGATCACGTAACATTCATGCATCGGGGTATCAAAGTAAACACGCACAAAGCGCTGCGTGCTGTCAACACACGGTGCGGCGCGGGCTGCCAGTGGTGCTCTGCTAAACAGCCGCTGTCTCCGTCCGTCCGCTGTCAACACACGGTGCAGCCAGTGTCGCCGGCCGCCGCCCGGCCTATCGACCGCCGACGCGGCCACCGCGCCGCCAAGGCCGCTCCGGCTCCGACACAGTCCAAACACCACCACCGACCGGCCGGGAAGGGAAGGGAAGGGAAGGGAAGGGAAGGGAAGGGATGGGAAGGGAAGGGAAGGGAAGGGAAGGGATGGGATGGGATGGGATGGGATGGGATGAGATGGGATGGGATGGGATGGGATGGGATGGGACGAGGTGGGATGGGACGGGACGGGACGGGACGGGACGGGACGGGACGGGACGGGACGGGACGGGACGGGACGGGACGGGACGGGACGGGACGGCGATCACCCATATTATGTGCAGCTTCTGTGGCCATATATAGGTCAAAATATCCAAGGTCGAATGCCATCAAAATTGTATTTGTATTTGACAACTTGGACACTCTCCGACAATACACGTCGGCTATTCTGAGGTCACGACATTGTTAATGCGGATGGACCGTTAAACAACTTACACACATACACATCATGCTCGCACAAACTGACAAGTAACTATCGCAAAATCACACTTTCAGCACACTTTCAGCTATGCGGGTGTCCAGTGTCCACCATTCGCCACCACGCCAGCACTGGGCCACCACCATCACGTGACCACAATGCTGTGACCCGGCCAAGGTCATCCCGGTACAGACGACCGCGCGGTCCGTGACGTCACTGCAGCGGTCACCGGCCGGGCCGGGCCGGCCAGGCATCTGCCGGTCTCGTGCCTCGGGCGATGGCCGGGTCTCCGGCGCGAGGGTAGGCGGCTCCCGGTGTGCACTCGGTCGAGTTTGCCGCTGAAGTTGCGTGCGTTTGTTGAAAACTTGCTGACATTAAAAGACTTTGCGGTTGGTAGTTGGTTAAAGATCCAAAACAATGACCTGATAAACTTGCGGTATTGGCCAGCAATGACCTGATAAACTTGCGGTATTGGCCAGCACTGGTCCAAGTGATCACCATTAAAAGTAGCAAGTACAATGAAAACAATGCCAGTTTTAGTCTTGTAATTACTTGTTCTGACTCACATACCATTGTTCATACGTATAGTGACTGCGAAAACTTCTCTCGTCACTTGCACTCACTCCACTCGCATCTTGGGGCCTAATCGGGGGTCAAGCCGTGCGACGGCCGGTCGTCCACCACGATACACATATTGTCATATTGCCAGCTGCCATGCTCATTTCTCAGAAATTTTATCAGATCCGTTTACATCAGTGATTCTCTAATCGGGGGTTATTACCCCACTTGGGGTAATGGAGCCCTCGGGCGAGGGTACTCGCGATTGGGCAGCACATCATATATCCCTGTTTCTGTTTTACTGTCACCGCAGTATCGAGAAAAGCATCACAACCAATTAATGATAAATGATCAGGCACGTAGCCAGGATTTCGTCCAGCGGGGGGGGGGGGGGGGGGTGCGGCGCCTCGAAAAGGCACCTTACCGAGCGTTGAAAGGCCCCTTCCCAAGCGTTGAAGGGGCCAAACAAAACGGATGAAAAGGCACGCTACAAGGATGGAAAATGCAGTATGACAGGTATGGCATGGGCCATACCAACTTTTAGGAGCTGGAGTTAGCAAACTGCCATATCAAATTTGGAACCAGCGACACCAACTTGTAATATTTTTCAAGTTCAACACCTGGAACACCTAAAGAAATTGTGCCGATGAGCGGCACGAATTTTTTAGTCTTATGCCCTGGATATGCTTTCTCATCAATGCGTCGCATTGCGTATGGTGCGGACCTCTAAAAATGCTATATTGTGCGTTTAAAAGTGCGGTAACAAAAGAGCTAAAGTGAACTATTTTGCCCAATTATATAGAAAAGTAGCAACATGACACATACATGCGCCGAGAAACGAGCCGATTATTTTTTCTAACCCGCATATAATTGAATTTGTAGTTAAATTGCGCCGCAGAGCAACGCGAATATTTTGAGTTTTATTCCCTGGACAATTGCATTCTTACTGTTGAAAGGCACAGACTCTTCAGATCGTCTAGGGGCCCCTCCGACCTTTTCAACGCTCTTCCGACCTGTTCAGGGACTCATCTGGGATCCGCGAAGCGAAAAGACATGATCTGGAGTGGGCGATATATATAAAATACAAAGGGCTTACTCTACAGGAAAAATTAAAATGGGAGCTTCCGGGTATATTGTAACACCCTGACGAAGGGTGTTACAATATACCCGAAAGATCCGCTTTTAATATTTGTCTTGTGGAGTAAGTCCTCTTTGTATTTAATCTTCATTTGGGATCTCTACGTGCTTTTGACCCTTCCGGTCTGACCAGGGACTCCTCTGACCTTTCAAGAAGCCCCTCTTGTGTGTCAAGGGGCCCATTCGGCCTGTTCAGAGGTACTTCCGACCTGGCCAGGGACTGCACTGGCTGCTTTGTTGCCCTGCCGACATGCTGAAGGGGCCCTCCAACCTGCTCTGGGGTCCCTCCGTGCTGGCTAGGGGTCCTTTCGGTCTGGTCAGGAACCCCTCCGATCTGCACAGGGACCCTTTTAACTTTCCAGGAGCAGTCTGGTCTCTGCGGGGGCTCTCCAGCCTTCTAAGGGGCCCTTCCGACCTGGCAAGGAACTGCGCTGGCTGCCTTGTCGCCTTGCGACATGCTCCGATGGCCCTCCGACCTGCCCTGGGCCCCTCCGTGCTAACTAGGGGCCCATTCGGCATGTTCAGGGGCCCTTCTGACCCACCTAGGGGCCCTTTCGGTCTGGTCAGGAGCCCCTCTGACCTGCACAGGGGCCATTTTAACTTCCCAGGAGCCCTCTGGTCTGTCAAGGGGCCCTCCAACCTGCTCAGGGGCCCTTATGACCTGGCAAGGGACTGCGATGGCCGCTTTGTCGCCCTGCCGACATGCTCAGGGGTATCGACCTGCCCAGGGGCCCCTCTGTGCTGGCTAGGAGCCCATTCGACGTATTTAGGGGGCCCTCTGACCCGCTCAGGGGCCCTTTCGGTCTGGCCAGGGGGCCCTCTGACATGCACAGAGCTCTTTTGAACGTCTCGTCTGTCAGAGGACCCTGGTGTCCCTAAAGTGCCTCTGAAGTGCTCTAAGCTCTCTAAAGACCACGCTTCGCGCGGCCCTTTTCGGCGCGCGCAGCGCGCCGAAAAGGGCCCTCCTGGCCTCCAGGGGGCGCACCCGCCGCCGCCCCCATTGGCTACGTGCATTTAAAGGATGTTCAGCTTTGTGCTACGGTTTATATGTTACACGCTGGAAACCGTTGCTAGAGGTCAAGAGCAACAGCACGCATGTCTACTTATACTATTGTTCCTAGATGGCACTAGTAGTAAGCGCCTGAAGTTATGCTGTACCGTATAGCTTGAAGCCGAAAACTGCGATCTGCGCAATGGGGGAGGGGGTAACCACTAGCGGGTCCGGAGGGGAAGGGGGGGGGGGGGCATGGCGGCCTATTGCGCATGGGCGTCTTCAGGGACGTATTTAGGAAGGCATTTTGGGTCACTGGCATTTCATCGAAATCTGAAAGATTAGAATTTTGAACTCAGTGAACCTTCTTAACTGTTCTTTGCACACCTTGTGTGTTTTTTTAAAACTATTTTGGGTTGCCCACAGGCGCTCCAGGAACGGGTTTTGGTGGGAATGTGTACACACATTGTGTTTAGTAACACAAAACGTTATTTCGCGGTGGACTATCCCGTGTAATATCATTTGCATGGATCACAATTGTATTTTGAGGCATAGACGGTTCCAGGGGTGGGACGCAAGCGTATGGCCCAATGTTATGGGCGGCTACAGGGATGAAATTAGGGGGAGTTGTGGACCTGCGACGTGTAACTACATAGCAAAAGATATCAACTTGAAGCTTTGTGACCTGTTTTAGCAATGCCTTACACAGTACACACGTTCAATATTTTGTTATTTTTTTTGTTTCCCAAGGGCGACTCCAGGGACGGATTTTGGGGACATGTGTTCACACGCATTGTGTTTAGTGCCCCTGCACATTATTTTGCAGTGGGTAATTTCATGCAATATCATCTGCATGACTCACAATTGTATTGTGGGGCATAGGCGCTCCCAGGGATGAATTTAGGGGGAATTGTGGACCCATGGCGTGACACTACATATATCAATAAGCAAAGACAAAGATAACAAAAGACAAGGCTCAATTCCCCTCCCCTTCCCCTCCTGAGCACGCCACTGCACAAATAAACTGCCATAATCTACTTTCTCATGTATACACATACTTATAAGCATCTAAAACAGAAATCAAAGCGGCACAAATAGTATAGTGACATCTTTAGATATCTCCCCTTCGGAATTGCCCGAGGACGCCATTGAGTTAATTTCCCCAAACTTTAAAAAGGAGTATATGTTGTAGCATACAATTAGGTGGCAAAATCCAACAACATGAAAACATTGCGTGCAAACAACGTCCCAAGACAAAGAATCTAAAATGCATGTTTTCCCCCCATTTGTTTGCTACCTGTACCCGCCCATGACACAATTGTGCATATTTATGAATATAGGAATGTAGTTCATGCTCCAAGGAATCGAATGCCGCTTTCCCGGAGAGAATCGCTCCAGCGGTTTCCGAGATACGAAGGGGCCGAATAGCCCCCGCCCCCCCCCCCCCCGACAGATTCGTGTTTTTTTTTATCCCGACAGTAATAGGGTGAAATCACCTATCAATGCATAAACAAGTGAAAGCCGATGAGTTTTCAGAATTGTGTGACTTTTTGGAATTTGACCCCCCCAAACAAAACACCCGTGCCTCCCCAAAATCACCGTTCTGGATCCGCCAATGGGGGGTAACAAGACATTATGGTCATCAAAGGGGGTAACATTGAACTTGACGCTGCTAACCACTGTGTTACATCCTTCCGACTGCTGGTCCTCGACACCTTGTTACACCTGTTACGCCACGTCGCCACGTCAGCCCGGTTGTGTCGTTACACCACGTCAGCCCGGTTGTGTCATTACACCACGTCAGCCCGGTTGTGTCATTACACCACGTCAGCCCGGTTGTGTCGTTACACCACGTCAGCCCGGTTGTGTCGTTACACCACGTCAGCCCGGTTGTGTCGTTACACCACGTCAGCCCGGTTGTGTCATTACACCACGTCAGCCCGGTTGTGTCATTACACCACGTCAGCCCGGTTGTGTCGTTACACCACGTCAGCCCGGTTGTGTCATTACACCACGTCAGCCCGGTTGTGTCATTACACCACGTCAGCCCGGTTGTGCCGTTACACCACGTCAGCCCGGTTGTGCCGTTACACCACGTCAGCCCGGTTGTGTCATTACACCACGTCAGCCCGGTTGTGTCATTACACCACGTCAGCCCGGTTGTGTCATTACACCACGTCAGCCCGGTTGTGCCGTTACACCACGTCAGCCCGGTTGTGTCATTACACCACGTCAGCCCGGTTGTGTCATTACACCACGTCAGCCCGATTGTGTCATTACACCACGTCAGCCCGGTTGTGCCGTTACACCACGTCAGCCCGGTTGTGCCGTTACACCGTCAGCCCGGTTGTGTCATTACCCCACGTCAGCCCGGTTGTGTCGTTACACCACGTCAGCCCGGTTGTGTCGTTACACCACGTCAGCCCGGTTGTGTCGTTACACCACGTCAGCCCGGTTGTGTCGTTACACCACGTCAGCCCGGTTGTGTCGTTACACCACGTCAGCCCGGTTGTGCCGTTACACCGTCAGCCCGGTTGTGTCATTACCCCACGTCAGCCCGGTTGTGTCGTTACACCACGTCAGCCCGGTTGTGTCGTTACACCACGTCAGCCCGGTTGTGTCGTTACACCACGTCAGCCCGGTTGTGTCGTTACACCACGTCAGCCCGGTTGTGTCGTTACACCACGTCAGCCCGGTTGTGTCATTACACCACGTCAGCCCGGTTGTGTCATTACACCACGTCAGCCCGGTTGTGTCGTTACACCACGTCAGCCCGGTTGTGTCGTTACACCACGTCAGCCCGGTTGTGTCATTACACCACGTCAGCCCGGTTGTGTCATTACACCACGTCAGCCCGGTTGTGTCGTTACACCACGCCAGCCCGGTTGTGATGGTCTCAGGGCACCAGGTGAACAGCGGCCAAACAGGCACCCCTGGAACTGGTGGGCGTCTTCGCGACTCGGGCCTTTACCAGAGTTGCATTCTATGGGTGATGACACCGTAAAGGGGGGTTCACACCGAACCCACCATCCGCTAAAGTGAATCTGTCGCAGTCCGTTTCCGACGGAAGAAAGGATATCCGGTCCTAAAGTTCAGCAGCGTTCAACTTTTCGGCGCAGAAGGGACAAGGCGGACGTTGTTGTGAAACTTGTTCATTGCTGTTGCGCTGATAAGTATGCGCTATATTTCAAGGGAATAGTGAACTAGTTGCTGAGTTTCAACGCAAAAACCGTTGGGTATATTTGGTTATATTGTAAAGGGACAAATCTCGTGACGTTTCGCATACGTCATTAGTATTTATACTGCACTTCGTTTTCGCTATTTGAGCCGACCGCCACCGAAACGCATCATGTGTTTGGTAACAGAATTGCAAGGAAGGCTCGTTCCTCGTCTGGCGTAACCATTGGTTCAAAATCCGTTTCACGAAGCTAATTCGTCTAGATTGCGCTGTCGCTGCTGTTGTGGTCCAAGGCAAACACGACAAATCTGAAACATCATGTGACTAGGTTTTAACCCGCGAGTCACTGGGGGGGGGGGGGCTTTTTTAGCCCCCCTCCTTAGGAATATTAAGAATATCTCAATAACTAATGCAGATATCGACGCCAAACTTTCAGTACCTTTCCGGGCATCATTTTTACACCTTTTGAGCAAAAATGAAGGAATTTCGTCAGAATTTGTTTGAGATATAGTGAATTTAGTGACGTCACTAAACACGATTTTGACACCAAAATCAGCTAAACTTTGCCAGGCCGTACAAATGTCGCATTTGAAGCAAAATGCAATCGAAAAAACGATAAAAGGTAGAAAATTGCAAGGGCTACAAACCAGCTATCTCGAAATTTCGAGAAAAAAAATGGTTTTTGACCCCATAAATGTCATTAAAAAAATGCCTACAAAATCAAAATTTTCAAAGATATAAAAAACGGAATATAAGTCAGATAACGACATATGGGCAACTACCATACCAAATTTCAAAATTATATCTTTGTTGACTGACATGGCATATAAAGTATGGGTAAATCATGACGTCATATTTTGAAATTGCGTTTTTTGGCTTTCATTGACCAGATACAGACAAATAAATGCCAGCACTGTATTTTTATTAAGATAAAACTGATATAGGATCAAGCTTTTTTCATTTCGATTTATCAATTTCAAATTTGACCTTCAGTGACCTGAACTTGACCTGAACTTGACACTAACTTCACGTAAATGAAGTCAGGTGGTAAAATGACTATCACTATCTAATTCTACGCGTAAAAGCATCCATAAAACATGTGCTGCATGACTTTCGTAGATATTTTGTGTGTAGTGACCTTTTGTGACCTGACCTTGATCTTGACCTTTTGCAACAATCTCACTTTAGCTCATGTGGGATATGTATCATACCTTTGACAGCACTTTGGGTGATTATAGGCGCAATCGAAGGTCATGGATGGCAAGTATTGTCCATAAACTCAAATACCTCGATTTTGACGTTTTACTTGACCGTGACCTGACATGTGACCATACTTTGAAATGTTTAAGTGTGCGTTAAGTTTATCTCATTGAGCGCTTTCGAATGCCGCCTTGCGCGTCCCGCTGCGATAATTGGTTCTGAAGATACCAGGGGGCTACCCCCCCCCCCCCCGAGTCGTGTTACAGAATATACCCCAGTGACTGCCGGGTTAAGTAAATAATTCCGTCAATTTTAAACCGATTTCAAATGGAAAATTACCCAAATATGCTTTGGGACAATATGCATGTTTTGATGGGTGACTGGTTGCGGTACCTACAATATGTCGATTGAATTTTGACAATGTTTGTTTTTGGTTGACGGTGCCTCGCGATAAGTTCATGATGAGCTAGAAATATTATTGGCCATAACTTTGTACATTTCCATTGGATTTCTAATTGAAAATAATGCCGACACTCGTCTTGAAAAGGCGCATATTTTGATGGGTGATTCGTACCTGTAACTGCAATGATTGCTGCAGTAGAAGCACATCCAGTAGTTATGCCTCTATTATATGTGACTTCAGGTTTTGAGTAAATAACTTGGCTAATTTTTAACAGATTTCCAATTGAAAATTACCAAAAGATGCTTCGTGAAAATACACATGTTTTGATGGGACCTCTCAGCCGCCAGTTAACCACAAGTCAGGGGTGGGGTGCCTCTGCAGGTGCGCACGTGCTCACCCTTTTTTGTATCTCAGAAACTACTTGCCCGATCGAGTTGAAATTCACCATACATTTCGATCGCGCTCGCTCGTTCATCGCCGACTACGGCGCCTTACTGGTTATTATGATGCGTAATGTTTTTAATTTCAAAGTGGATCAACCAGAAGCGCGTTATTCATTTGCACATCTGCGCAATTTGGAACACAACTTTCAACGTAAGTAACGTGTTTCAACGTAAGTTGAAAGTTACGTGCTCATGGAAGTAACGTAGTTGAAAGTTATGGTGAACTTGCAAGCGTAACGAGCAAAAAACCGGAGATATTTCTGAGATTCCCACTCGCGACTTGTAGATAAACACTAAATCACTGATGTCAAAAGATCTAGCAAACACGACAACGCTGAACGCATGAATACGCCCCAAAGACTTCACAGTTCACACCCTTCGGTAAATGCTACAATTTTACAAAGAACATATAATATTGATTCTCCAAAAAAGGTGATTGATTTCGAACAGAATCTAGCACCACTCACATGACTGGCCAATCGACCCATGCCCATCGCAAACCTCCTCACCATGCCAACACTATTACTCCAAGCACCGTACCCGAACGGTGCCTTAACCGGCCATTCAGGGGGGGGGGAGGGGTGCATTTAACGTCCCCATGATTAATTTTCGTAATAACTCAAAACACAATAGCGCTATCAACGCGAAACTTCGGGTACCTTCGTCTACACCGATTTGACGTCTTCTGTGGAAAATATAGCAATTTAGTAGACAAATTTCGAGTTATAGGGAATTTAGGTGACGTCACTACACACGAGTTTTACACCAAAATCAGCTAAACTATAACAGACCGTACAAATGCCATATTTTGAGCAAAATGCAATCCAAAAACGTCAAAAGATAGCAAATAGCAAGGGCTACAACATAGTTATCTCGATTTTTTCCCCCATTTTTTGGGGGGAATGCCCACAAAATATTATTTTTTTTCTCCAAAGATATTAAAAAACGGAAGACATGTCAGAGAACCACATATGGGAAACTGCCATACCCAATTTCAAAATGATATCACCATTTTTGACTGACTTATGGCTTCTAATGTATGGGTAACTCATGACGTCATATTTTGACATTGCATTTTGTGGCTTTTATTGACCAGATACAGACAAATAAATGCCACCACTGTATTTCTGATACAAAACCGGTCTAGAAACATGCCTTTGTCATTTATATTTATAATTTTTTTAAATGACTTTCAGTGGCCTGAACTTGATCTGAACTTGACATTAACTTCACGTAAATGAAAGTCAGGTGGAAAAATGACTATCACTATCAAATTATACGTGAAAGATAACCCATAAAACATGTGTTGCATGACTTTCGTACATATTTTGCGCATAGTGACCTTTTGTGACCTGACCTTGACCTTTGTCAACAATCTCACTTTTGGCTCATGCGGGATGTGTATCATACATTTGGCAGCACTTTGAGTGATCATGGTCGTAATCGAAGTCTTTGGATGGAATGTATGGCCCATAAACTCAAATACGTCGATGTTGACCTTTGACCTGACCGTGACCTGACATTTGACCTCACTTTGACATTTTTGAGTATGCTTTAGATTTGTCTCTGAGAGCTTTCGTTTGCCGCCTTGCGCGTCTCACTGCAATCATTGTAACGGAAGATAACCAGGGGGCGTTTAACACCCCCCCCCCCCCTCCAGTCAATGGTGTTCTGCTGAGACCCCAGTCAATGCCGCCGGGTTAACAAACACACGTCATCTATTGCACCTCCGCACACCGAACCACGACCATCTAGCAGTGTCACAAAAGTGGCTCCACCATCTAAGTTCGGGGAACACATTTTTGGCCAGCGGCGGAACACATTTCGAATGCGTATACCAGTCATGTTTGCGTATTTTTTATACGCGTTTCTACACAACCCATTTTCATATATGCCAATATGTGCATACATTATGATGTGGAAAGTTGATGAATCGTCAGTCGTATTTCCTGTATAGATATGGTCTTGGCGTCAGTCGGGAACCGAGACTCCCGGGTCGTATGTTACAGAGGTACCTTGTATCGTTGCGTATGCGTATATGGGAAACTGGGCTTGAAGTCTCAGTCTAAAGTACTGCCGTCTTTTGCATAACGTGTTTTTAGTGTCCCAGGGTTATCCAATATCCATGGCCCCGATGACGATGGTATCGGTGTCGTGGTTGTAATCTGAATACGCAAAAACTTTTCTTTGGAGGTTTTAAAAAGTTTTTGGTTTAATTTGTGGAAAAGTATCTACCAGTTTCCTTCCCTAAATCATTGCAGAAATTTCGGATGTTGGGAATTTGGAGGTTCCGCCTTACGATTTTGTTTGACAATGTGTCGCATCACTGTCACGTTCCGGCCATTGTTCGGAAAGTCAAGTCTCAGTATATTTTTATGCGTCAGCCATTTGCACCCGCAGACTAAAAAAAAACAGTCAAAGTTTTCACGGAACAAAACTTCCAAGTTCAGAAAAATGGATAACCGGGCCACTTGTCTGACACTGATCCCTCAGGATGTCGATGGCAGACGTAACACTGCAGGACGCACATACAGAGTGCAGACTGGCGTGGTGTCATGAATCATTCCGCCACCGAGCCCTCACTCCAGCGGCGACGGGGACGGGAGCGATCGAGTCCGCTCTCTGGCGGCGGCGGCGGCAGAATAACCGGCCGACAATACCGTCACTGCGGCGGAAACGAACAGATCCGGCCGCCTGGCGACGCGGCCGGCACGCCACTCAGTGACCTCTCTCTCCCCCATCGCGGCGGCGCGGCCGTAAAGTCGGGGTGACGCGGGCGCCGCCAGGCTGGTCTTACGGAATGGTCGACCGACGACGACCGGGCTGCTCAGATGGTGAGGATTACAGGGGAGAGGGCGGGACCGCAGTCCACACAGAGCCAGACGGGCCCATACAGAGCCAGACGGGTCCATATAGGGAGCGACGGGCCCATACAGAGCCAGACGGGTCCATACAGAGCCAGACGGGTCCATATAGGGAGAGACGGGCCCATACAGAGCCAGACGGGTCCATATAGGGAGAGACGGGCCCATACAGAGTCAGTCGGGTCCATATAGGGAGAGACGGGCCCATATAGAGCCAGACGGGTCCATATAGAGAGAGACGGGCCCATACAGAGCCAGACGGGTCCATATAGGGAGAGACGGGCCCATACAGAGCCAGACGGGTCCATATAGGGAGAGACGGGCCCATATAGAGCCAGACGGGTCCATATAGGGAGAGACGGGCCCATACAGAGCCAGACGGGTCCATATAGGGAGAGACGGGCCCATACAGAGCCAGACGGGTCCATATAGGGAGAGACGGGCCCATACAGAGCCAGACGGGCCCATACAGAGCCAGACGGGTCCATATAAGGAGAGACGGGTCCATACAGAGTCAGACGGGTCCATATAGGGAGAGACGGGCCCATACAGAGTCAGACGGGTCCATATAGGGAGAGACGGGCCCATACAGAGCCAGACGGGTTAATATAGGGAGAAACGGGCCCATACAGAGCCAGACGGGTCCATATAGGGAGATACGGGCCCATACAGAGCCATACGGGCCCATACAGAGCCATACGGGCCCATACAGAGCCATACGGGCCCATACAGAGCCAGACGGGTCCATACGGGTCCATATAGGGAGAGACGGGCCCATATAGAGCCAGACGGGTCCATATAGGGAGACGGGCCCATACAGAGCCAGACGGGTTCATACAGGGAGAGACGGGCCCATACAGAGCCAGACGGGTCCATATAGGGAGATACGGGCCCATACAGAGCCAGACGGGTCCATATAGGGAGAGACGGGCCCATACAGAGCCAGACGGGTCCATATAGGGAGAGACGGGCCCATACAGAGCCAGACGGGTCCATATAGGGAGAGACGGGCCCATACAGAGCCAGACGGGTCCATATAGGGAGAGACGGGCCCATACAGAGCCAGACGGGTTAATATAGGGAGAAACGGGCCCATACAGAGTCAGACGGGTCCATACAGAGCCAGACGGGTCCATATAGGGAGATACGGGCCCATACAGAGCCAGACGGGTCCATACGGGTCCATATAGGGAGAGACGGGCCCATACAGAGCCAGACGGGTCCATATAGGGAGAGACGGGCCCATACAGAGCCATACGGGTTAATATAGGGAGAAGCGGGCCCATACAGAGTCAGACGGGTTCATATAGGGAGAGACGGGCCCATACAGAGCCAGACGGGTTCATACAGAGCCAGACGGGTCCATACGGGTCCATATAGGGAGAGACGGGCCCATACAGAGCCAGACGGGTCCATACGGGTTCATATAGGGAGAGACGGGCCCATACAGAGCCAGACGGGTTCATATAGGGAGAGACGGGTTCATTTAGGTAGAATATTTTGTCATTATCATATGTATGATATATGTAAAACTAGCAAAATGGGACATAAGCAAAAACGGGATAAACATTGAACTCAATTAACGCCTACATCAAATACCTCAGAGCATGACGATGACAACACTGCCGATTGCCGAACCAATGCATTACAGCATTTGCCATATCTGGGCCGAACAGCAAGGAAATATTACCAACCACAGGTATATGGCACGAACACGACGTTCTTGATAGGTACCAAAACGCGGGAATTATCGCAGCATGTCTGGTAAGTGGGCCGAGTAACTGCATACCAACTTCCCTGATATCCAAATACCAGTATTACGCCAACAATCCGGCTGCCCGAGTCTCGCCACCGTACCAGGCCTCGCATCCTCTCCCGTATCCCCCGCACCAGGCCTCGCATCCTCTCCCGTATCCCCCGCATCAGGCCTCGCATCCTCTCCCGTATCCCCCGTATCAGGCCTCGCATCCTCTCCCGTATCCCCTGCATCCTCTCCCGTATCCCCCGCACCAGGCCTCGCATCCTCTCCCGTATCCCCCGCATCAGGCCTCGCATCCTCTCCCGTATCCCCCGTATCAGGCCTCGCATCCTCTCCCGTATCCCCTGCATCCTCTCCCGTATCCCCCGCACCAGGCCTCGCATCCTCTCCCGTATCCCCCGCATCAGGCCTCGCATCCTCTCCCGTATCCCCCGTATCAGGCCTCGCATCCTCTCCCGTATCCCCTGCATCCTCTCCCGTATCCCCCGCACCAGGCCTCGCATCCTCTCCCGTATCCCCCGCACCAGGCCTCGCATCCTCTCCCGTATCCCCCGCATCAGGCCTCGCATCCTCTCCCGTATCCCCCGTATCAGGCCTCGCATCCTCTCCCGTATCCCCTGCATCCTCTCCCGTATCCCCTGCATCCTCCCGTATCCCCTGCATCCTCTCCCGTATCCCCCGCACCAGGCATCGCATCCTCTCCCGTATCCCCCGCATCAGGCCTCGCATCCTCTCCCGTATCCCCCGCACCAGGCATCGCATCCTCTCCCGTATCCCCCGCATCAGGCCTCGCATCCTATCCCGTATCCCCCGCACCAGGCCTCGCATCCTCTCCCGTATCCCCCGCACCAGGCCTCGCATCCTCTCCCGTATCCCCCGCACCAGGCCTCGCATCCTCTCCCGTATCCCCCGCACCAGGCATCGCATCCTTTCCCGTACCCCCTGCATCCTCTCCCGTATCCCCCGCACCAGGCCTCGCATCCTCTCCCGTATCCCCTGCATCCTCTCCCGTATCCCCTGCATCCTCTCCCGTATCCCCCGCACCAGGCCTCGCATCCTCTCCCGTATCCCCCGCACCAGGCCTCGCATCCTCTCCCGTATCCCCCGCACCAGGCCTCGCATCCTCTCCCGTATCCACCGTACCAGGCCTCGCATCCTCTCCCGTATCCCCCGCCTTTCTCCGCTGCCACCGCCGCCGTGCCGACAGAGCCAGTGTCCTCCAGCGTCCGTATTATAACCGCATTCGGAGCACATCCACCGGCGCCGTCCGGGCCAGTTGCGACGAGATTGCCTATCACCCCCAGTCGATATTCACGATATTGGCCGGCCAGCCCGGCAGACGGACAGACAGGTAGGCAGGCAGGACAGGGCATCGAGACTCAGCCAATCACAACACACGCCCGAAACACACACACACACGTGAAGACACATCCACGCACACACGCACACACGCACACACGCACACACGCACACACGCACACACGCACACACGCACACACCAGTTGCTGGGACGTTGGAAAATGACAGCCCGTAGTGCGCCGCCACTGGCACATCCACGCTAAATAGCACATTGCTAAGAGCAGCCTGGCCTGATCGTTTTGACATGGGAAATGCATTGCGCAAAGTGAGCTGAGCGTATGGAGTTGCTGTTGACTGGCAACGCCATTGACCAGGCAAGTTGGGTGATTAGTTAGCTCATAGTGGGCGTCGGACCGACCCAGGACTCGCGATTACCGCGTTTCGCAAACATGGCACAACACTGGCCGACGAAACACAAAGGCACGGGGCAACAGCGAAAGACGGAACACAAAGGCACGGGGCAACAACGAAAGATGGAACACAAAGGCACGGGGCAACAACAACAGACGGAACACAAAGGCACGGGCAACAACGAAAGACGTAACACAAAGGCAGGGGGCAACAACGAAAGACGGAACACAAAGGCACGGGCAACAACGAAAGACGTAACACAAAGGCAGGGGGCAACAACGAAAGACGGAACACAAAGGCGCGGGGCAACAACGAAAGACGGAGTGTGTGAAGGCCTAACGCGGCGATTACAACTATCGCCAGCCGAGCTGGGAGTTGTGACGACTCTAGCCAACAAAGCACCAGTGTTAACCTGGTGTTGGCGTTACACACTGGCGTTAACCAGTGTTAACCTGGTGTTGGCGTTACACACTGGTGTGAACCAGTGTTAACCTGGTGTTGGCGTTACACACTGGTGTGAACCAGTGTCAACCTGGTGTTGGCGTTACACACTGGTGTTAACCATTGTTAACCTGGTGTTGGCGTTACACACTGGTGTTAACCAGTGTTAACCTGGTGTTGGCGTTACACACTGGTGTTAACCAGTATTAACCTGGTGTTGGCGTTACACACTGGTGTTAACCAGTGTTAACCTGGTGTTGGCGTTACACACTGGTGTTAACCAGTGTTAACCTGGTGTTGGCGTTACACACTGGTGTTAACCATTGTTAACCTGGTGTTGGCGTTACACACTGGTGTTAACCAGTGTTAACCTGGTGTTGGCGTTACACACTGGTGTTAACCAGTGCTAACCTGGTGTTGGCGTTACACACTGGTGTTAACCAGTGTTAAAAAACGACATCGCATTACGTATGATATAAAAAAAAATGGTACAAAAACGGTTCAAAGAAGGAATGTGGCGTTTGAGCATTCTCAAGACTGCTGTCAGAAGCTTCCTGACAAATCTTTTGAATCGTGGGCACAGTCAGTATTTGAAGGTTTTCGTAATGAGTAACAGCTTTGGTCGCCACATCAGCACCTCAGCAGACCTCATCAGCACCTCAGCAGACCACATCAGCACCTCAACAGACCACATCAGCACCTCAGCAGACCACATCAGCACCTCAGCAGACCTCATCAGCACTTCAGAAGACCACATCATCACCTCAGCAGACCACATCAGTACCTCAGCAGACTAGATCAGCACCTCAGCAGACCACATCAGCACCTCAGCATACCACATCAGCACCTCATCAGACCACATCAGCACCTCTGCAGACCACATCAGCACCTCATCAGACCACATCAGCACATCAGTACCTCATCAGACCACATCAGCACCTCAGCAGACCACATCAGCACCTCAGCATACCACATCAGCACCTCAGCAGACCACATCAGCACCTCATCAGACCTCATCAGCACATCAGCACATCAGCATACCACATCAGAACTTCAGCAGACCACATCATCACCTCAGCAGACCACCTCAGCACCTCAGCAGACCACATCAGCACCTCAGCAGACCACATCAGCACCTCAACAGACCACATCAGCACCTCATCATACCTCATCAGAACTTCAGCAGACCACATCATCACCTCAGCAGACCACCTCAGCACCTCAGCAGACCACATCAGCACCTCAGCATACCATATCAGCACATCAGCAGACCACATCAGCACCTCTGCAGACCTCATCAGACCACATCAGCACATCAGTACCTCATCAGACCACAACAGCACCTCAGCAGACCTCATCAGCACCTCAGCAGACCCCATCAGCACCTCAGCAGACCACATCAGCACCTCAGCAGACCACATCAGCACCTCATCAGACCACATCAGCACCTCATCAGACCACCTCAGCACCTCAGCAGACCACATGATCACCTCAGCAGACCACATCAGCACCTCAGCAGACCTCATCAGCACTTCAGCAGACCACATCAGCACCTCAGCATACCACATCAGCACCTCAGCAGACCACATCAGCACCTCAGCAGACCACATCAGTACATCAGCATACCATATCAGCACCTCAGCAGACCACATCAGCACCTCATCAGACCACATCAGCACAGCAGTACCCCATCAGACCACATCAGCACATCAGCACATCAGCACCTCAGCAGACCCCATCATCACCTCAGCAGACCACATCAACACCTCAGCAGACCACATCAGCACCTCATCAGACCACATCAGCACCTCATCAGACCACACCAGCACCTCAGCAGACCACATCAGCACCTCAGCAGACCACATCAGCCCCTCAGCAGACCACATCAGCACCTCAGCAGATCACATCATCGCCTCAGCAGACCACATCAGCACCTCAGCAGACCACATCAGCACCTCAGCAGACCACATCATCACCTCATCAGACCACATCAGCACCTCAGCAGACCACATCAGCACCTCAGCAGACCACATCAGCACCTCAGCAGATCACATCAGCACCTCAGCAGACCACATCAGCACCTCATCAGACCACATCAGCACCTCAGCAGACCACATCAACACCTCAGCAGACCACATCAGCACCTCAGCAGACCTGCCACACATCAGCACCTCAGCAGACCACATCAGCACCTCAGAAGACCACATCAGCACCTCAGCAGACCACATTAGCACCTCAGCAGATCACATCACCACCTCAGCAGACCACATCAGCACCTCATCAGACCACATCAGCACCACATCAGCACATCAGTACCTCAGCAGACCACATCAGCAGCTCAGCAGACCACATCAGCACCTCAGCAGACCACATCAGCACCTCAGCAGACCACATCAGCACCTCATCAGACCACATCAGCACCTCAGCATACCACATCAGCACATCGGCAGACCACATCAGCATCTCAGCAGACCACATCAGCACCTCATCAGAACACATCAGCACCTCAGCAGACCACATCAGCACCTCAGCATACGTCATCAGCACCTCAGCAGACCACATCAGCACCTCAGCAGACCACGTCAGCAACTCAGCAACCACATCAGCACCTCAGCAGACCACATCAGCACCTCAGCATACCACATAAGCACCTCAGAAGACCACATCAGCACCTCAGCAGATCACATCAGCACCTCAGCAGACCACATCAGTACCTCATCAGACCACATCAGCACCTCAGCAGACCTCATCATCACCTCAGCAGACCACATCAGCACCTCAGCAGGCGTCATCAGCACCTCAGCAGACCACATCAGCACCTCAGCAGACCACATCAGAAACTCAGTAGACCACATCAGCACCTCAGCACCTCAGCAGACCACATCATCACCTCAGCAGACCACATCAGCACCTCAGCAGACCTCAGCAGACCACATCAGCACCTCACCAGACCACATCAGCACCTCAGCAGACCACATCAGCACCTCATCAGACCACATCAGCACTTCTGCAGACCTCATCAGCACCTCAGCAGACCACACCAGCACCTCATCAGCACCTCAGCAGACCACATCAACACCTAAGCAGACCACATCAGCACCTCATCAGACCTGCCACACATCAGCACCTCAGCAGACCACATCAGCACCTCAGAAGACCTGCCACACATCAGCACCTCAGCAGACCACATCAACACCTCAGCATACCACATCAGCACCTCAGCATACCACACCAGCACCTCAGCAGACCAAATCAGCATATCAGTACCTCATCAGACTACATCAGCACCTCAGCAGACCACATCAGCACCTCAGCAGACCACATCAGCACCTCATCAGACCACATCAGCACATCAGCAGACCTCATCAACACCTCAGCAGACCACATCATCACCTCAGCAGACCACATCAGCACCTCAGCATACCACATCAGCACCTCAGCAGACCACATCAGACCACATCAGCACCTCAGCAGACCACATCAGCACCTCATCAGACCACATCAGCACCTCAGCAGACCACATCAGTACCTCAGCAGACCACATCAGCACCTCAGCACCTCAGCATACCACATCAGCACCTCAGCATACCACATCAGCACCTCAGCAGACCACATCAGCACCTCAGAAGACCTCCACACATCAGCACCTCAGCAGACCACATCAGCACCTCAGCATACCACATCAGCACCTCAGCAGACCTGCCACACATCAGCAGCTCAGCAGACCTGCCGTCCGGTCAGCAGGACTGGCCTCGATGGAGGACTGCCCGACGGCCAGTGTCTGACCGCCCGGCGACGGCGGCCGAGCGGCGGCACAACCAGCTGACCCAGCCCCGCCTGAGAGGCCCGAGAGGCCTGAGAGGCGCGGACGGCGGTGCGGACTCCAGGCAGTCTGAGGCCGCCGCCGCCGCCGCCAGCACCCGATCAATACCGACCGTGGAGCGGCCGTCAGCGGCTCGGCACTCCTCGGCGCCGCTCGGGCCGACCCCGACCGCCGGCCGGCCGGCCACCGGAGGAACCGGCCAGCCCCGCCGACCCGCCGCCCGGTCACCGAGACACCAGCACATAGTAGGCTGTCAGCCAGACCGGGACCAGGCGGCTACAGGGTCCGGTCACTGTGAGCGGCCGGCAGCTCGTTACAGGGGATACTGGATACTGGAGAGCCCGCTCGACGAGGCCAGATTACAAGAGGAACTCGACGGCAGTGCCATCTGTGAAGACAGCACGAAGCTCAAGTCCGAATGGATTTGCCTTTCGGTAAAACACATTATGATGATGGTAAAATTAATTCCGATTAGCTATAATATGGCGAATGATGATGATAATGATAATTGGGGCTCATGGGAGCACAGACTACATTTTGCATACAGCGCCCAAATATGGCAAATGAAATGCACACGAATGCACACGAAAAATTGCGTGTTATGAAAGCGCAAGTCGATAATATTCGATGAATACTATTGTGTGATAAATTGTTGCACACTCCAACAGTCCAACGTATTTTCACCATCATCCATGCTACCAACTGAATCCGAGGACGTGCACCAAACAGATGGCGCTAGTGTACACACCACAGATAAGGAATGCTCACGAGAGGGGTTTGCGTCGGACACAGATGGCACTAGCAGAAGGTCATAAAACCAGTGCTTCTCCGCGTAGCGACCACGCCATACAGATGGCGTTAGTGTACCAGCTTACGAGATGTGCATTGTGCAGTGACTTGCACCGTCCGTCCAGAGCAGACGTCAGTCAGTCTGGCCTAGGTGGCGCTGGTGTAGCCGACACACTCGAGTATTCGACAGAGATGGCGCTGGTGTAGCCGACACACTCGAGTATTCGACAGAGATGGCGCTGGTGTAGCCGATACACTCGAGTGTTCGACAGAGATGGCGCTGGTGTAGCCGATACACTCGAGTATTCGACAGAGATGGCGCTAGTGCAGCCGATACACTCGAGTATTCGACAGAGATGGCGCTGGTGTAGCCGAAACACTCGGGTAGGTACTCGACAGAGATCGCGAGTAGCGTCAGCGAGGGCGAGCGCCGCTCGCTAGTGTAAGACACAAATTAACACAGGCAACGCTAGTGTCCCCAGCCGCAAGGGCATGTGTGTGGTTGGTGGTCCCGGCTGACCGGGCAGATGTCGCTAGTGTCGCTACTCACCAGGCGCGTCCCCGATGGGGCCGCTCGGCACTGTGGGCGTCTCCGGCGGCAGGATGCCTTTCTTCACCAGGTCTTCCCGGGCTGCTCGTACCGACATTTTCCGCTCCAGAGCTGGAATACAGACGGTGACGCGTGTCAGTGGTGTGGCGGCGTCGGCTGGACGGACGGTCAAGGAGTTTAAGTTCTTTACTTCAGTAGTCCATAACGTATGCAGTGGCAGCATACCGGGGTGTGCTTCTGACAAGAGAGACAGAGATAACACCAGTAAGGCGCCGTAGTCGGCGATGAACCAGCGAGCGTGATCGAAATGTATGGTGAATTTCAACTCGATGGGGCAAGCAGTTTCTGATATATACAAAAGGGAGAGCACGTGCGCACGTGCAGAGGCACCCCACCCCGACTTGTGGTAAACTGGCGGCTGAGAGGTCCATAACCACACACCAAATTTGAACACAATCGGCTCAGCCGTTCCTGAGATATATAATAGGGGTGTGCACGTGCGCACATGTAGTCACCCCACCCCTGAGTTGTGGGAAAGTGGCGGCTGAGGGCCCCTAACCACACACCGAATTTGCACATAATCTGCACAGCCGTTGCGAAGTTTTTGCGAGAAAACATTTGTCAACACCCCTCACGCGGCACGCGGCACGCGGCACGCGGCACGCGCCACGCGCAGTGATAGTCACCCATATGAGTCGACACCACTGGTCTCAAACAGGGTAGAGATCTCGGATGGCGCTACTCAGCAAAGAAGTCCGCTTGTCAATCGGACGTGTGGTTGCAGAGATAAGCGCTTCTCAAAAGCGTCGCCACTGGTCGGGCCGGGTTGGGCCGCTCATAATCATATTTTTCCATATACCACGGAAGGACGAGCGAGCGCGAAGCGCTCGCTCGTAACAACAGTAGTTAACCCAGTAAGGCGTCGTAGTTGGCGATGAACGAGCCAGCGCGAAATAAATGTATCGTGAATTTCAACCCGAACCACCCAATACCCGAAGTAGTTCCTGAGATACAAAAAAGTGCGCACGTGCGCACGAGCAGAGGCACCCCACCCCACCCATGACTTGTGGGTAGGCGGCGGCGGAGGGGTCCCTAACCACACACCAAATTTGACCACAATTAGCTCAGCCGCTCCTGAGATATGTAATAGGGGTGTGCACGTGCGCACGTGCAGGCACCCCATCCCTGACTTGTGGGAAACGGGCGGTTGCGAGATCCCTAACCACACACCAAATTTGAACACAATCGGCTCAGCCGTTCTTGAGATACATAATAGGGGTGTGCACGTGCGCACGTGCAGAGGCACTCCACCCCCGACTTGTGGAAAGGCAACGGCTGAGAGGTCCCTAACCACACACCAAATTAGAACGCAAGCGGTTCAGCCGTTCCTGAGATATAAAATAGGGGGTGCACGTGCGCACGTGCAGAGGCACCCCACCCCTGACTTGTGGAAAATTGGTGGCTGGGGGTCCCTAACCACACACCAAATTTGCACACAATCGGATCAGCCGATGCAGAGTTGTTGCGAGAAAACACTTTTCAACACCCCTCACGCGGCACGCGCCACGCGCAGTGGTAGTCACCCACATGAGTCGGCACCGGTCTCAAACAGGGTAGGTTGGATGGGGTGCTCAGCAAAGAAGTCAGCTTGTCAATCGGACGTGTGGTTGCAGAGATATGAGCTTCTCAAAAGCGTCGCCACGGGTCGGGCCGGGCCGCTCATATTCAGATTTGTCCCATATACCACGGAAAGAAGAAGCGAGCGCTTCGCGCTCGCTCGTAACAATAGTTGGGCCAACTGACTGTTCCTTAGTCAACTAAAATCTCTAAACCACAATACATTCCATAAAACAAGATGCCAGGAGCTCTCAGGACTCGCAAGATTGGGGGAAGACCTCATAGCCTCATCCACTGATGCAGCCGAGCATATGGGGGAAGACCTCATAGCCTCATCCACTGATGCAGCCGAGCATATGGGGGAAGACCTCATAGCCTCATCCACTGATGCAGCCGAGCATATGGGGGAAGACCTCATAGCCTCATCCACTGATGCAGCCGAGCATATGGGGGAAGACCTCATAGCCTCATCCACTGATGCAGCCGAGCATATGGGGGAAGACCTCATAGCCTCATCCACTGATGCAGCCGAGCATATGGGGGAAGACCTCATAGCCTCATCCACTGATGCAGCCGAGCATATGGGGGAAGACCTCATAGCCTCATCCACTGATGCAGCCGAGCATATGGGGGAAGACCTCATAGCCTCATCCACTGATGCAGCCGAGCATATGGGGGAAGACCTCATAGCCTCATCCACTGATGCAGCCGAGCATATGGGGAAGACCTCATAGCCTTATCCATTGATGCAGCCGAGCATATGGGGGAAGACCTCATAGCCTCATCCACTGATGCAGCCGAGCATATGGGGGAAGACCTCATAGCCTCATCCACTGATGCAGCCGAGCATATGGGGAAGACCTCATAGCCTTATCCATTGATGCAGCCGAGCATATGGGGAAGACCTCATAGCCTCATCCACTGATGCAGCCGAGTATATTATTATCATGGTGTATTGAAAGCAAAACAAAAACAAAGCAATACAAACGGAGATATGGTGGAAATGTGCAAAAGCACGTAAGTGCTTATATCTTGGCACCATTTCCCACTCATACACATACATATATATATATATATATATATATATATATATATATATATATATTATACACACACAACGCACATACACTACACTCCTCTCCGTCCCTCCCTCTGGCCTGGTTATACACATTAAACCACAGCCGTACAACCAGTAAGGCGCCGTAGTTGGCGATGAACGAGCGAGCGCGAAGGAAATGTATGGGGAATTTCAACTCGAACGGGCAAGAGGTTTCTGAGATACAAAAAAGGGTGCGCACGTGCGCACCCACCTTTGACTTGTGGGAAAGTGGGGGCTGAGAGGTCCCTAACCACACACCAAATTTGAACACAATCGGCTCAGCCGTTACTGAGATATAGAATAGGGGTGTGCACGTGCGTACATGCAGTCACCCCACCCCTGAGTTGTGTGAAAGTGGCGGCTGAGGGTCCCTAACCACACACGAAATTTGCACATAATCTGACCAGCCGTTGCGGAGTT
>JAXIVJ010008677.1:7500-50000 GCA_036785665.1 Chirona hameri
TATCTATATATATCTATATATATCTATATATATCTATATATATCTATATATATCTATATATATCTATATATATCTATATATATCTATATATATCTATATATATCTATATATATCTATATATATCTATATATATCTATATATATCTATATATATCTATATATATCTATATATATCTATATATATCTATATATATCTATATATATCTATATATATCTATATATATCTATATATATCTATATATATCTATATATATCTATATATATCTATATATATCTATATATATCTATATATATCTATATATATCTATATATATCTATATATATCTATATATATCTATATATATCTATATATATCTATATATATCTATATATATCTATATATATCTATATATATCTATATATATCTATATATATCTATATATATCTATATATATCTATATATATCTATATATATCTATATATATCTATATATATCTATATATATCTATATATATATATATATATATATATATATATATATATATATATATATATATATATATATATATATATATATATATATATATATATATATATATATATATATATATATATATATATATATATATATATATATATATATATATATATATATATATATATATATATATATATATATATATATATATATATATATATATATATATATATATATATATATATATATATATATATATATATATATATATATATATATATATATATATATATATATATATATATATATATATATATATATATATATATATATATATATATATATATATATATATATATATATATATATATATATATATATATATATATATATATATATATATATATATATATATATATATATATATATATATATATATATATATATATATATATATATATATATATATATATATATATATATATATATATATATATATATATATATATATATATATATATATATATATATATATATATATATATATATATATATATATATATATATATATATATATATATATATATATATATATATATGTATGTATATATATATATATATATATATATATATATATATATATATATATATATATATATATATATATATATATATATATATATATATATATATATATATATATATATATATATATATATATATATATATATATATATATATATATATATATATATATATATATATATATATATATATATATATATATATATATATATATATATATATATATATATATATATATATATATATATATATATATATATATATATATATATATATATATATATATATATATATATATATATATATATATATATATATATATATATATATATATATATATATATATATATATATATATATAGAGGTTTTGCCTTTGTGTAAATCACGCATTTTCCGACACTCAGGTGAGTTTTACATACCATTGCCTTTGTGTAAATGACACATCAGTGAGGTTTACATAATTTGATTTACCCTTGTGTAAACCACACCCCTGGGGTGAGGTTTACTCATAGAGCTCTTCCTCGATGTAAATCATATTTTCATGGTGAGATTTACACATCAGCGGCGCCATATGGGTAAACATCGGCAAACGTGTGGAACACACGTGCCCTTAAAGGAAATAGTTCACCTTCAACCTTAGTTTTAAACTGAGAGAGCAGTTTTGTAGCCCGTGTTGGGAAACCCCTATCTGCAAGTTTTCTTGACTGAAAAGACTCTCCAGCCGAATATATTTGAGTTTTTGGCGAAGAAATGCGGTGCTGGCGAAAGAATGTTGTACTGGTTCTAGCCCGGGCAGAGGCTATACCATCAGCCAATCAGCTTGCAGCTGGTGCTAGCGAGCGAACGCCGGCCGCCGGTTGGCACATCTCCAATGCGAGTCTATCTTTACGCGACTACTTTCGAATCTGATTGGCTGAACCATTTTTTACATTCGCGTGACGTCAGGACTCTGACTCAGAGAGTATGCATATAGTTTTGTTAAACAATACAAATTTACGGCCTTCTGTCCTGAATCGGCGCGATATAAGGCGATTTTTTACAATATAAAAATACATTGTATTAAAAAATATAATCAAATCGTGTTGGTTAAAAAATTTCCAAGGTGAACTATTTCCTTTAAAGGAAATAGTTCACCTTGGATTTTTTTTTTACCAAACCCGATTTGATGATGTTTTTTAATACAATTTCTTTTTATATTGTCAAAAATGGCCTTACATCGCGCCGATTCAGGACAGAAGGCCGTATATTTTTATTGTTTATCAAAACTATATGCATACTCTCTGAGTCAGAGTCCTGACGTCATGCGAATGTAAACAATGGTTCAGCCAATCAGATTCGAAAGTAGTCGCGTAAGGATAGACTCGCATTGTAGATGTGCCAACCGGCGGCCGGCGGTTCGCTGACTAGCACCAGCTGCAAGCTGATTGGCTGATGGTATAGCCTCTGCCCGGGCTAAAACCAGTACAACATTCTTTCGCCAGCACCGCATTCTTTCGCCAAAAATCAAATATATTCGGCTGGAAAGTCTTTTCAGTCAAGAAAACTTGCAGATAGGGGTTTCCCAACACGGGCTACAAAATTGCTATCTCAGTGTAAAACTAATGTTGAAGGTGAACTATTTCCTTTAAGCATTGATACAAGGCACATACAGACCTCAGTGACATCTGCACGGCATTTGCGAGTGTGGTTGTGTGGTGCCACCTAGATACTGTATAGTTACCAGTTTGACAGTCCAGACTCACTTTAGCATGCTGCCATCTATGGGGCCTGTAAAGTTACCAGTTTGACAGTCCAGACTCACTTTAGCGTGCTGCCATCTATGGGGCGCCTTATGTGCTCATCAGCTGACAATAGCTTTGTTTGGCCAGGGTCTTGGCATAAAGACATAAAGACATAAAAGAAAAGTGCAACAAAGAGCCTCTTGGGCCCATCCGAGGTTGCACCCCACCCCACCTCCACCCCACCCCCCCCCCCCCCCCCACCCCCTCCACCAGTCTCGCCCCTTCAAATCACCTTACTCTACCTGCATAAAAGAAGGCTAATCCCACGAGTATTTATGAACTAATCCCTTCTCTGTAAAGTATTTATCTAATCTAATTTTGAAGGAAGCAAGTGTCACTGCATCAGCGACATCCCCTGGTAGCATATTCCAATGTCCTACAACCCTTCTACTGAAAAATGACTGTCGTAGCCTAGTCCTACTTTGTTTCATAATGAGTTTATGCTGATGACCTCTACCTCGATTTTCCCTATTGAACTCAAACATACCCTTTAAATATCCAGAATGCTGACTATTTGCAAATTTGAAGACTTCAATTAGATCTCCTCTTAGCCTTCTATATCTAAGTGAAAACATACCCAATTTCTTTAATCTATCTTCATAAGGTAAACTACCAAGACAATTAACCATTTTTGTTGCCCTTTTTTGAACTCTTTCTAACAACCAGCAATCTTTCTCATATGTTGGAGACCAGGCTTGTACACAATACTCCAAATGTGGTCTAACGTATGCACAATACAGTTTTGTTATTACCTTTTCACTCTTGTAGGAAACATTTCTGTTAATGGCCCCTAGCATTCTAAGTGCCTTTTTCCTAGCTTCTACAACCTGGTCTGACGCTGATAGTCTATTGTTTACCACGACACCTAAATCTCTTTCTTTTTCAATCTGCTCCATTTTCTGCCCACCCATTTCATACCTATGTTTACTGCTAACCCGTCCAGCGTGCATAATCTTACATTTACTCAAATTGAATTTCATCTGCCATGCTTCAGACCACTCAACTAGCTTGTCCAGATCTGATTGAAAAACATCCTGATCATGTTTTCCTCTAATAATCCTGACAACTTTTAGAACGTCTGCAAATTTCAAGACTTTGCTGTCTATACTGTTCTCAATTGCATTCACAAATATTATAAAAAGCAATGGGCCCAGGACTGAGCCCTGTGGAACCCCACTGAGAACCTCCTTCCATTGTGATTGGCACCCATTCAATATAACCCTTTGCTGGCGTCCTGAAAGCCACGTTTCTATCTAATCCAGAATCTTGCCCCTGATCCCATGAATTTTAAGTTGCAACCCCAGTCTTGTATGGGGGACTTTGTCAAATGCTTTACTGAAATCAAGAAAAGCTACATCTGCAACATCCAAAAACTCCAGAAGATTAGTTAAACAAGAACGGCCCTTCCTAAAGCCATGCTGTGTATCCTTGATGAGTTCATTTTGCTCCAAGAATTCAACAATCTTATCTTTGATGATTGATTCAAGCACCTTGCAGACTAATAAGGTCAGACTAACCGGTCTATAGTTTTCCTTTTTACTTCTATCTCCCTTTTTATGAATAGGAACAACATTTGCTCTTTTCCAATCAAGTGGAATTTTACTATCTGTGAGTGATTTAGAAAATATTATGGCTAATGGAACCGACAACTCCCTTTCAGATTCTCTTAAAAGTCTGGCATGGATTTCATCAGGTCCTTCTGCCTTGTTAGGCCTTACTTTCTTTAGATATTCTAGAACAAGTTCACTACTTATGCCACCTAGCTCTCCTATAGTCTCCTCTGTCTCTAGCTCAGGCTGAAGTGCTGCAATACTACTCTGGTCCTCGATAGTAAAGACAGATTGAAACTGATCATTAAGCACTTCAACCATTTCACTGTCCTTGCTAACTAACACATCATCTACCTTAAATGGACCTATATTTTTGGAAACTGTACTGAACTTATAAAAACTGAAGAAATTCTTACTATCTGCATTACAATGTCTAGCTAAATCAAGTTCCTTTGCCCTTTTAGCTGCTCTGACCTTTTTCTTAACTGAATTTCTTGCATTCTGGTAGGCCTTCTGATTTATATCTAGTGAAGATCCCTTCAAAATGCCAAATGCACTTCTTTTAGCTTGTATAGCACTCCTTACTTCTGGGGTAAGCCAAACTGGTTTGCTTGGTTCTGTTACGTTTGTGCCTGAGGGGTATATGCCGATTCTGAATTTGGCTTAATCTAGCTTTGAAAACATTCCAGGCCTCACATGCATCTAAACCTGCCAACTCAACGTTCCATTTTATCTGTGCGAGGTCATTTCTAATACCATCAAAATCAGCCCGGCTGAAGTTTGGAACCATAATAAGGTTATCTTTGGGCCTCATTTCTGATGAGATATTGAATTTAACCATATTGTGATCACTGGTTCCTAGACCTGCACAAATACTTATGTCACTAACTAGATCACTGTTGTCTGAGAATACAAGGTCTAGAATGGAGCAATGTCTGGTTGGCTCTGTTACAAACTGATGCATGAAAAGCTCCTCTTCAAAGATTTGCCTATACAACCTACACTCATTTGTTTCCTCTGCTATACTTTCGTATCCTCTTAAGTTAAAATCTCCCATAATAAGACACTGAGCCCGAAAGTTCCTACGTATTTCCTCACAAATATCTTGGTCTGTTTCAGCTTGGGAGTTCCTTGGAAGATTCCCTGGTCTGTAAAATGCACCTATCCTCAACCTTCCTCTGTTTCCTGTACCAATTTTAATGTCAAGCCAGATTGATTCTACTTCTTTTACTTTACTAGAATCATCAACTCTAGTAGTGCAGTACAAGCTATTTACATATACAAACACTCCGCCCCCCTGCCGTGATTCTCTGCAGTATGAGAACATGTTATACCCTTGTAACTCGAAATCCTGTAGCCTATCCCTATTATACCCCTCACTAACCCATGTCTCGGTTACACAAATTATATCAGGCTTTTCAAGGGCAACATAACACTCAAACTGATCAAATTTAGACCTAATACTTTGGGCATTCAGCAACACACATGTGATCTTATACTTTGAGCTGACTCTACTAATTCTGAGGGAATTATGATCTACTGTCCTATTCTGACATGAACTTCTACCAATGCTTACTTCCTGATGCCCTAGTACTAGCGTCCCTGAACCCCCCCCCCCCCCCCTCCTACCTAGTTTCCCTGAATGACACTTCTGTAGGCATCTCCCAAAGCCCTTGCCCCCTCATCCGATAAGTGAAGCCTATCCTTCATATAGTACCTACGCCACTCATAGAACTGATCCCATAAGTCTACATAACTAAGCCCCATAGCTGAACATAAGTTCTGAACTGAGCTGTTCACAGACAGAGCTCTTGAGTACCACTCCTCACTGGCTCCACAGCGAGGGAGGATGCCAGTCACAATGACTGGTTTCCTGGACTCCTTCAACCTCTGCAGCAGGCTCCGGTACTCCGCTACTATTCTCACACTCTGCCTAGGTCCTATGTCGTTCACCCCCACCTGTAGTATAACTGTCTCCGGGCTACTCCTACCAAGTTCTGCCTCAATGACAGGGCCCATATCAACTACTCTTGCCCCTGGTTTGACTATACATCTGTCCCTCTTCCCACAGAATGTTCGCCTTAAGGGACTTACCCTTGAGTCCCCAACCACTAAATGCTGAATCTCTTCCCTGTCACTTTCAGCTGCTGACTCTAACGCACTGAACCTATTTGCTATTGTAACCTGCGGATGTTCTCTGGGGCTGTACTGCCTGACTCTACCCTGAACTTTTGTCCATCCCTCCTGATCCCCTTCCTCCTCCAGATTCTGCTACCACCCTCCATTACACAGCACCCCTCCTCATCCTTACTGTCTGTGGCCCTAGTATTACTTTCCACAATGTTGAGTCTCCAGAAACGTGACCCTCCAACACACTTCCAAACCCCAGCCGCACTATCCACCTTTGCCTTATCCTCCTCCCTTATGCCCCTATCAGAACTACCACTGGTCCCTGATCCTGTAGGCTCCTTTTCTGACCCCCTAACCACGATCTGCACATACGTTCCTTGGTCAGGAGCTACACCCTCCTGCGGCTCATCTCTACACCTACACTTACTTAACTGCGCCTCAAGCTCTGCTACCCTAGCCTGGAGGGCCTCTAGCTCTGCTACCTTCGCCTGCATCCTAGTCATGCTCATTTGAATACACTAGTAACTTAGGTATATAACTTAGGTACTATGCACTTTTCAATACTTTACTAACTTAACTTAACTTTTTTCTTCTTTTTTTTTCTTCTTCTAAACCTTAACTAGATCTAAGTAAAGCTAGTGACACAAATCAGCTATGAGTGCACCTAATACTAGACTAAATGTCTAATCCTTAAATAAACTGAATACTAAATACACCTTAATTATCCCTAATTTTCTAAAAATATCTACTTATCCAACCCTGCAACTAATAACACAAAAATAAGACTAAGACAATTTTGGCGCACACAAGCTAGAATGAAAAGTCCTTTAAAAAGCAAGTAAGAGGTAACAGCTAACTATGAATGCTTAAAAATAATACCTAAACGATCCACAAAACTAAATATCTAATCCTTATATCTAAATATAATGTGGTTCCTCAAAAAATACACAAAACAACAGAGCTATCCAACAGCTACTTAGCTTGGCTAAAGCGGGGTTCAGAAGGCAGTTGTATGCATGCTTGTTTGGCATGGCTGGTCGCAGGGGCGGATCCAGCCGCTCAGTTGGGGGGGGGGGGGGGCAAAACTTTTTGGCTTTCAGCAGGCACGTAGCCAGGATTTTCCTCAATGTTATTGACCGGGGGGGGGGGGGGGGTCGAGTCGTTATAGAATCTCATTTTATCTAGTGTAAATTTGCTTTGATCGGGGGGGGGGGGGGGGGGGCATGGCCCTGTACCCCCTTTAAATACGTACTGCAAAGACGTGGAGAGCCGATAACTGACAAGCACCTGTTCTGGAGACGGCCGTGTCATAACGGTACCACACAAACGAAAGGATGTAAACAAAAGTAAAGCCTAAACATATATAAAATACTTTATCAATATGCTGACACAAGTTCTAAAGATGATATTAAACGGACATCGAAATTGAAGTGCTATTTCTTTACCCAAAGGTAGGAATGAGCCTGCTTCAAACGAGGACGTTTGACGTCTCCATTATCGTTTTGTCACAGCTCTCCGTGCACCGACGAGCGGCAAATGCGCGGGACGCTAGCCTGTTGTTTACCGGGTCAGGTTTGTAAACTAATTTCACTTTTGTTACATAGGAATAGGATCAGAAGACGACCAGATAAACCGTGCGCACAAATCTGGATAACCATAACGTGGTATAACATATCAACTCCAGAAAATACGGTTATACATTTAGCGTTCATACGATCCTTTTCCTTTTTTATAAAATAATTGACGACCCACTTGGTCGCCAACTCTTATGGACTCGCCAGCGAACACATGGGTCATATTAGCGCCCAGGGAGCTCTACCGGGGTTCGAAACACAGGCTCCCCACGTGAAGGCCAGATGTCTTAACCACTCGGATATTACGCCCTCTTAGCGTTCGTACGATAATTTAAAGTGCTTAGTCACTAAATTATCCAAATACGACGGACTTGTGACACATACATGGAGCTACGCTACCATCACGAATATGAGCCTCTCCACGATCTGGATGTCACATACTGCCACGTCGTCACCAAGAGTCGTAAGTGATTCAGATGCTCGAAGGTGAAAACGATGATCATTAGAACGTTGGCCCTATAAAGGGAATGTTTCACTTTTGTATTGATTTTGAACTGAGATAGCCATTATCTTTGGCCGTTATTGAAATGTCGAAAATACTAAGGTCATTTTCCCCAAAACTTAGCCGTTTTTAAGCAATTCAATTTATAGTTTGCAAAATGGGGTCTAGGCTAGTGCCGCCGCTGATTGGCTGACAGCGACTTTTTCAGCCAATCCCACTTTGTCAGCCAATCAGCAGCGGTATATAGCTCAATAATGACGTCATCATTCCAAATTTAAAAACTTAATTTGGATAAAAATAAGTGACTTCGAGATACAAAAAATCGCACCATTGTTTTCAGCAGCACTTGCTTCATATTTTCGACTACAACCAGCGTATATTTTATAACTTTCAGAAAGGTGAAACATTCTCTTTAACAACACTGAATATCTCACTGGACATATAGGCTAGGAATATCTTTATGAAAATACAAAATACAACCAGAGCTAAAACGTTATCTTCAGCGAAAGTATATATCAATGTATTTGTGTAAAATATTCAACGAAGGATTTGGCATGAAACTCTTCGTACCACAACTGGTATCACTGTCCCGGCTGGATGTGCTAAAAATGGCTGAATGTGAATGCGTTTGAGGTTCCAATTTCACTCTGTCCATATGTTTGGTGACGGTGGGCGTTAATCGGTAAAGCGCACAAACAATATGTATGCTGATCCAGTGGCAGCTGGCAAGGATGTGATAGGATCGTCTCAAGCAAAATGAGGAAAAACGAGAAAGTGCACATTTCCAGCTTTAATAACATCAATTTATAACATCAGTGCATGCTGGTAGGGTACATACCCAGCCGTTATTTGTATAGGTACCCTAACCCTGGGCAGGTACCTTAGGTAATGATTACCGGCATAATAGGTTCCAGTTAGTGTCATGCAAGAAAAGTTGGCAATTTGTTTAAATTCTGGTATTTCCCTGATCACAATACAGTGGTGTCCTAAATTGTGTATATGGTTAGCAAGTGCATTAGACATTCCAATACAAGAAATAACCTTTTGGTATGCATCTCAAACTCAAAGTAATTTGAATGATGCAATCCACAACTGCTCACTGTTGCACCACCATCTCCTAATGTTTTGCAAACCTAGGTTTCAGATTATGTACAGCCTTGGGCTGTTAGGCATCAGCCATTCTTCACAACATGGCAGATCTCGATCATGAGAACTCGTTGGGGCAGGATTAAAGCAAAAATAATAATCTGGGGCAGCTTTATTAAACATTTGGACAGAAATTCCTGAAATGGGGCAGATTCTGTTACTTAAGGCCCCATGGTAGCATGACCTGTCTTGGTGTGATTAATCGATCTGGTAGGAAATTGTCTCTTCAGGGTAGGTTAGGTTAGCACAAGCTGGCAGCTGCCCCAAATCAAAATGGGTTATCTTCTGTCCCATTTCAATTTAGGGCCGTATTCAGGCTGCCCCAGCCCCCAAACACCTCATTGATATCCTTGCCATGGTTTGCAGACTGGGGCATCAGTACAAATTAAATATTACCTAATGGCACCAAGATTAGGTAATTTCTTGATTTACACCTAACTAGTAAAATCCCAAAAGTTCAAATGACTTAATAAACTACTTAAAGCCTAGGCCCAGACTGGTTATTGATTCAACTTTTTTTTGGAACGATTCAATCATGATTCATTTTGGAATCCGAATGATTCAATCATCATTCGATTGATGGAGACAAAATTGAGAATTGATTCTTTCTGATTCAAAGAATCAAAACAAATATTTTAATCGATTCACGTTTGATTCAACATTTAAATATGTGGTGAATTTATGTCAAATAAATATGAATGTAAGCATACATATATATGATCATTAAAACATTGTTACAGCAATACTATTTCAGTATAAATGAATGTAGCCACTGGGACTGCATGTATTTGCACAATTTACAAGTGTACTTGAATGGTTAAGAATCGTTAAATCTTTTGATTCAATCAGCCTTGGTTTGATGGGGATTTTGATTCAATCACGATTTATGAATCAAAAGATCTGGTGGTGAATCAATTATTTGTTGATTCAAGGAATTTTGATTGAACGATTCCAATCGATTCAATCAGTGTCGAATCAATAACCAGTCTGAGCCTAGGTACTCTATTTTTTAAGCTTGGTGATTAAAAAGCTTGTCTAACGAGTAACGACGCTCTTCTCGCTCCTACAACTGTGACTGTCCGTATTTCGCTCACCATTGACACCTAGTAGCACCGATGGCGTTTTCAAAGGCAATGAGGGCAATGAAAACATCAAACATGTGCGTTGGCTAGTACCCAGGCCGTTGTCATCCCAATGCCTATAAGCTGTTGCATGACCGCCAATGACAGCAATGACGTCACCGGGGGTAAACCTTTTGGATCCCTTAAAGTTTCTTTTTCATAAATATGAGACTTTATACTATCTAACATACATTATTGATGATGTACTTTACATGTATGTCACTTGCAAAGTAGTGTTTCATATATTTAGCTTGCTATGACGGATAGAAAAGTACCCCCGGTGGCGTCACTTACCAGTCTGCGCAGCAGGGGACGGTTCTACCTAGTATATATGGCCTTGGCTAGTACCAAGGCCGTACAAGGTTCGTACAATGCGCCAAAATAAACGTCAAACTTAGCGCGGAATGCGGATGGCGCGGATGCGCCACGCTCAGAGCAATAGATCGTGAATGCTAATTTAAAAGTAGGTGTTTACTGTTTTTTCCTGCTTAATCTGCCGTTGCGTCGGGTCGATTAATCACTTGTTTATTGCAATTTGCAGCAGTGCATATCATATCATAAAACAAAAATGTTGCTAAAAACAGCTAAAATGCATTTTGTAAGGATAAAAATGGTAAATTTTACTCCAGCTTTGCGGGGGGGGGGGGGGGGGGGCAAAACATACTTTTGCCCCCGACTTTTCGTTTGGGGGGAGGGGGCAATTGCCCATTTTGCCCCCCCCCTGGATCCGCCTCTGGCTGGTCGCTGGGCTATGCAGGCAGGCAGTGTTTTGTCTGTTTGCCCTAAGCATGACATACTGTTAAATGTATGTTCAAGCAGATTATTTGTTTGGAAACTATCACCAATGGTAAACTCAACGCATATCATTTCAAGTATGTTATGTATAGTAAAATACAGTATGACTGAGTACCAAACAACTATGTAACAATAATACTTATGTACATAGGTATATGGATCACAGTGTAATGAAGACTGAAGTAATCTCTGCAATAATGATGATTATAAGCATGATGTACCACCCACCTTTCATATTGAGTCAACACAAATATCAGCAGGGACATGTCTAAGGAAATTTGACTAGGGGGGCAGGCTTAAGATAACTTGTTTGCACTTCACCTGTGCTTGTCCACGAACAGTCAGACTTACTCTGGTTTTTCCATAGTCCATTGATATCGCTCCAACGGGCAGTAATATTCATAAAATAAATAGTTGTGCATTCAAACAAATTATGTTGAGATGATTGATTAGCAGCCAAATTATACATTGTTATCAATCCGCCATTGACGGGGGGGGGGGGGAGTTTATGCCCTCCCAACACACTTTCGTAATAGCTAAAAAAACAATAGCGCTATCAATGTGAAACTTTAAGTACCTTGTCTCACATCAATTTTACGTCTTATGTGCAAACATGAAGCAATTTTGTCGGGAAAAAATATATTTGAGATGTAGCGAATTTAGTGATGTAATTACACACGAGTTGGATACAAAATCAGCTAAAATTTAACAGACTGTACAAAGGTCATATTTTGAGAAAAATGCAATCAAAACCGCAAAAGGTAACAACTGGCAAGGGCTACAAAATGGCTATCTCAGAGTTTTAAATTTGGGTTTTTGACCCCCTGACCGTGACCTGACATGTGACCTCAATGTAAACCTTTTGAGTATGTTTTAGATGTGTTTCATTGAGAGCTTTTGAATGCGGCCTTGCGCGTCTCGCTGCGATAATTGTTTCGCAAGCCTTCCCCCCAGTCAATGGCGTTCGGTGGAGACCCCAGTGAAGGGGGGTTAATTTTTGTTGACAGATGACAGCCAGAATGGACCAGTGTGGCTAAATTTCCCAATTTTCTTGAAAATCACATCTATACCTACAATATACATCATAGTTTAAAAATGCCTACTTAACTATTAACTATTCATCACTTTATTGGTGTCCTTGCAGGAAGGTTCAAATGAATATGACATGACATTTATTCATTAGTCATGTACTTGGTTTAAGGTTTTGTCCAACACTAATGAAAATGTCCAATGTCCACTAATGGAAATGTCCACTAATGGAAATGTCCAACACTAATCCATGCCTTTGTCCAGTTCATCTAAGTTCCAAAATATATGCTGAAAACTGGGTAAGTGAATATCTTTATGCTGTGCGACTTTCAAAGATGGAATCAATGTGGCAAAACTATTGAATTATTATTGCTTTTATTGAAAAATAGGCCTATTTGACCTGGGTCGGGTCCCGCTACCGCTACTGTGTGTTTTCTTTCATTTTCAGCATCTCGCAGTGATCATGATACTTGTCATCGCAAGCTTTGCCAATACCTGTAATATAAAACATTGTTTGAGTTATTATTGCCATTGTATACCATATGTCATGGGTCAGTTAGAATAACTATATATGTATATGTGTGTGTGCATCTCGTCGTATGGCCAGAGAGGGGAGGGAGGGGTCAGGGAAGGGATATAACAGGGGAGTAGCTTCTCAAGAAAAGTTGGGGGGGGGGGGGGGGGGGGGATGGAGCTGGGAAAAATCGCTTAAAGTACAATGAAAATCCACACAAAAATACAGATTTATCCCTGGATTTGACCCACTTCCTTATTCAAGTTCCAGGAGGGCGGGGGGGGGAGGTTGAAACCACCTCAACTGAATAGGATCCTACATCTCTGAACTATAACTTGTACAGAACATTTAAATGTGCATATCGCCAACAATTATCACCTGTTTAAACTTGCCCCCCCCCCCCCCCCCCCCCCCCCCCCAGTGGCCGTGTTTGTTTTTAAACTTGCCCCCCAATGGCCGATGCCCCCTCCAACTCGGCTCCTATAGGACGTAGACACAAACAGAAAACATCGTTCGAAAGCTCGTCAAAATACATTTTAAAATTATTTCAGCCATTTTTTTCTTCTCAAGTCAATATTGAGGTCACCAGAGGTCATCAAGGGTCATATTTGCAAGTTTTAGGACTTCGCTCAAGCAATTCCCGGATAGCACAGGAACTATGATAGCTAGGAACAAACGGAAAAACAAACAATGGAAAGGTCTTGCAAAAATGCAATCGACAATGTGTCCTCAGATTTGAGCTCCGGTGAATAGTTTATGCTCCAGAGCTCATCAAATGTCAAAAAGGCTATTTTTTTAGCAAAACAGTTTTCACAAATATACTTTTACCTAGCGAAGCTAGGACAATAATGTGTAAAAACACAACAATAGCCTCGAAATGGCGCTATTAACCTGTGCAGCCCGCCTGGCCACACCGAGACGGCGCCGTAACAGCTATCGGCAGCAACCGTCCCGGCTCCGGGGAGGTCTGCTAGGTACCGCCCCGGCCGGGGAGAGCTGAGGGATACCATCCCCGGCGCCTGCGCCCCGCCCGCACCGCCTCGTGATTGCCACACACGGCAAATCCACGAGACGATGCCCCTGGCCACCGACCAGGGGCATCGTCTCGTGGAGCCTTCAACCCATGGTTGACGCCCCACACGCCCGGTCGGCCGACCGACCCCGCAAAAGCTGCAAGGGCCGGTCTCGGGTTAGCCCGGATGGGTCATTCAGGCGAGACGCAGCAACACCGCGTAGGCAGCTTCCTTCAACAACCACCGTGTTTTTTTACAAATTCCCATTCACACACACCTCACATAACATTGTTGGTGGCTACATTCTGCTTGGTATGCGGTAGCACTCTTCTGCACCTAAACACCTCAACCTTTCAGTCATAACTGCTTCTCAGTCCTCACACACTACAACCAACGTCTATCCTGCCGTCTATAACTGCCGCGGCCCGCGACGATCAAAGAACTGGATCATTGACTCCCACTTCTTCGAAAAACGTAATAATTTACTGTTCATAGAAGCTGCGAGTCTTTCAGTTTTGAAGTCTTCCCTAATTCTAGAAATGAAACACTCAATACTTAAGTCTTTTCTGCACTGAATTACATATTTCCCTACAATAATTGCATGCCTCCAGAGTCGGCCACTGTCGTCCTGTCCCATCATTACATGTTTGTCACTAAGCTTCACTTTTGGTTGTGCGTTTGTCTGCAAATTCATCCATTGCTCAACTAGTCTCCAAAAGTGACTAACAGCTGTACATGACCAAAACTTGTGACGCAAAGTTTCAGGACTTTCCTTACATCTTTCACAAATATTTGTCTCTGTTACACCCATTCTGTACAGAAGCTTGTTTGTGGCCGCTATGCGCGTTATTATTTTGTAATGTAGTGATCTATAATAAGAGGAGTTTGTTGCAGACCACACCGCTTGATAAACTTGCGGCCAATCGATTTCACCGTAACAACAAGTCCATTTACTTTCCGAATGTTTAACGGTGTTCCTACTAAGTACTAAGCGCTTGTAAATATGTCTTATTCCGGTCTTTTCTTTAACCCTCGCCCTACGGGAGCTTTTTCACCTTCGCCCTTCGGGGGGGCTGACAGACCCCCCTGTTAACTTCCAAACCAATCACCTTAGAGCAATGCGGTAAGAACCAGCATGTTGCCTGTCATAAGAAGAATCTAACAGTATGCGATTTTTAGGTTTGAGGTCAACGGGTGACCTTCCAGGTCAAGTGAATGACCTCTGATTTACCACGTCCAGAACAGCGATTTTACTCTTCAGAAAACCTCAAAATGAGAAATTGATAAATATAAATAAAAAGGCATGTTCCTAGACCAGTTTTGGCTCAGAAATACAGAAAAGGTAATCATTTGTTCGTATCTTGTCAAAAAAGTTTTTTAATGACGTCATCAGTTTCTTACACTTAGGGAGCCATCACTCAGTCAACAATATAGATATTGCTTTGAAATTTTGTATGGGTGTTGTCCATACTTAGTTCTATGACATATATTCCGGTTTTTCTAATATCTTTGAAAATTTTGATTTTGTGGGGATTTTTCCCCAAAAAAACTTTTTATTTTTATTTTAGGGGTCAAAAACCCAAAATTGTGAAAATCCGAGATTAACATTTTAAAGAGAATGTCATTTTGTATCTTTGGTGAATTGCGTTTGCAATTTGCTTCAAAACTCTGTTTTCTACGAGTTTTCAAATATTTCTTCTTTTTTTACCAACATGACGTCATCAAAACATGATTATCTCCCAAACTACTGGACCAATTTTTATTAAAATTTTACAGCATACGTATAATTGTTGTAAAAGCAGCTACCGAAAATTTTAGCAAGATGCATTGCATGTGTAAAAAGTTATTCAAGAAAACCTCAGGGGGAGGGGGGGGGGGGGGGCTGTCAGGCCCCCCCGTAGGGCGTAGCTAATTTGATCTGCCATGCAAGGAGTTCGATTTTTCTTTCTTATTTTTGTGTATTCTCTGGGAAAACTGTTTACTTGACCACCATAGTCTAAAAAGGTGCCTTTCAATCTATATGTCTTTTTAGCTTCAATATACGACATCATTTCTCCAGATGGCTTCCTCAGGTCGTTGAAATGCATAGCCCTATGCACCCCTTGACTAATATCTGAAGTTTTGTATTTCGTGAAGTCCGATTTAAACAATGTTATACAACCCATCGTCAAATCCTCTAGTTTAAATGTGCCTACATATGAACTCCAACTCAAAGGACCTCCCTCCAAAACGGATTGCTGATCTTCTCACTCAGTTGCTTTACAAAACTACTTCCTTTGTCCCACACACAGTTGGTTTCACCCAAAGAAAGCACATTGTCAGAAATGAATGTCCATGGATGTGATGTTGTGAGACATCTTTTTACCCACGCTATTCTAAGCGAAGTGATAAAGAGTCGAAGATCTGTCATACCCTGGCCTCCTAAAGCATGAGGTAGCGTTAATGTCTCTCGTTCTATCCTGCTCCGTTTACCGTTCCATATAAACTTAAACATCATGCCTTCCATACGATAAACCATTTCTTCGGTTGGTTGAGGCAGTGCGGATAAACAATAAATCAACTTTGACAATGCTAGTGTTTTCAACACCGTTATCTTCCCTAGTATCGTCAAATTTATCTTTTGCCACTGCTTGAGCAGTTTTTCTAGTTCATTAATCTTGGACTCATAATTCATTTGTGTAATCTCGGCAAGTTTATTAGTAAATATTACACCTAACATTTTTATGCATTCAGTCATTTTCAATGGTAAATCCTCATGTCCCTGCAAACTCACATCTTCTACACCAATCTCCATCGCCGAAGTTTTTTTTTCAATATTGGGTTTCAGTCCCGAGAACTTGGCAAAAGTGCCAAGTTTAGCGAACAACTGTCTTAACGAATTGGGACTGCCATCTAAAAGGCACATTACATCGTCCGCGTATGCTGACAGCTTGATTTCCTTAGATTATATTTTAATGCCTCTAATGTTTCGGTTTTCCGGATTCTATCTAATAAATATTCTAGCGCAATAATACATAAATAACCACTAATGGGATCACCTTGACGCGCAGATCTTCCTAGACATATTGGTTCAGAGATATGTCCATTGTAAGTTAAGCGAGAAAAGGATCCATTGTATAGTGTATTGAACCAATCCATCATATTTTTAGGGAAACCTCGAGATTCAAGGGATGCCTTAATACAGCTCCATTCTACGGTGTTGAACATTATCCATGTCTATGGATACCAACAATCCTTGAGAACTTTTTTCATTTAGACTATGAATTACATCGTAAGTTAGTCGAGTCGCGCTTCCTATAAATCTACCTGGTACATAGCCCGTCTGTCCGGGGCCTATGATGGAGGACAATACCCCTTTCATGCGCTGTGCTATTGTGGCAGAAATAATTTTGTAGCTGGTGTTGAGCAAAGTTATAGGTCTGTATCCCTTAATTTCATCTTTTGGCTTACCAGCCTTCGGTATTAACATCAACACTCCCTCCCGCAAAGTTTGAGGAAGTTGTTTCTGATCAAAGCTTTCCAGACACATATGATAAAAACAATGCTTCATATATGGCCACAGAGCTTTGTAAAATTCTGGCTGAAAGCCAGAACTTCCAGGCGACCTGTTCCCTTTTAATGAGCTCAAGGTTTTCTCTAATTCCGCTAGCTCAATCGGACGTTCAAGATAGGCCTTTTCCTGTTCTGACAAAGCTTTGATCTCTTTAGAATCAAGGTAAGTTTTCGTGTAAAGTTCAATATCATCTTTTCGGGAAAATACGCTACGATGATGCTTAACAAGGCAGTCTATGATTTCGTCTTGCCTGTAAATCACACTTCCTTCTACTTTAAGAAAAGGGATTAATCTACTCGGGTAATTTCGCTTCTCCAAACCAAGAAAGTAGCTACTGCTTCGTTCTCCCTCTTCATACCATTTACATCGGGAGCGAACAATGATTCCATCTAACTTTTCACTGCGTAAATCTTCAAGTTCTTTTTTCTTAACATCCCAGCACTGCTGTATAGCCTTATTATGTGGGTCCTGCTCAAATTCCAGTTCTAGCTGGCGTATGTCTCTTTTCAAACTGAGCTCATTGTTCATGTTGTTTCGACGCCGGGCAATGGAGTATGCAATTGTTTTTGTACGTAGCTGCAAAATTAATTCCTCCCACAGCACCGAAAATGAAATATTAAATTTTGTCGACTCTCCAAGGTCTTGACATATGAACTGTCTTGTATATATGGGGACAGCATACATCTCGAGAGTTTCATAGACAGTATCTTCCATAAGAGACATATATTCATCATCCTTGAGCAAAGACACGTTGAATTTAAACCATCCTTTCCCTCCATAATGCTGATTCACCACCAAATCTATACATACCGCAGCATGATCAGTACGGTATCCTGGTAAGATCTCGGCCTGCTGTACGTTTCCCAGAATATTTTCACACACCAGTCAGTAGCGGATCCAGGGGGGGGGGGCGTAGGGGCTGAATCCCCCTGCCTTAGAAAACGGCGCCCTCGGGCACCGCGGCGCCGAAGGCGCCGCGACGACGTTCTTGCAAAGGATTTGCCGGCGCCGAAGGCGCTGTAGCGTTCTCGGGAGGCCGCCAGGGCGCCCTTGTGTCTACCGACATAGTCGTAGCACTGTTGAAAGGCACCCCCTGGCACCGTCAGAAGACAGCTCGCCGCCCTCACAACGCATTATGCCGCCCTCACAACGCATTATGCCGCCCTCAGAAGGTACATCGCCGCCCTCACAACGCATTATGCCGCCCTCACAACGCAATATGCCGCCCTCAGAAGGTACATCGCCGCCCTCACAACGCATTATGCCGCCCTCAGAAGGTACATCGCCGCCCTCGGAAGGCATCATGACGCCCTCGGAATGCATCATGCCACCCTCGGAAGGCATCATGACGCCCTCGGAATGCACCATGCCGCCCTCTGAAAACATCGTGCCTTTTTGAAGAAAATGGCATTTTCTTTCATTTTATTTTGTTTGCAATTTGCTTTACAACTCGATTGTCTACGGTTTTTCAAACATTTATCGTTTTTCCACCAAAAATGCCATGACCTGACGTCACTTAAACGTTATTATCTCCTTAACTACTTCACTAATTTAAATGACATCAGTTGGGCAAACTACGGGGAGGCGATCTAAAAATGGATCGATCAAAAATTAGGTCGTGACGTCATCAAAATGGGCGGAGAATGCCCTTATAAGGAGATCCGATCTAAAAATGTATTGTTTTCCTGACATTCACACCTTCAAACACCCTAGCACCCCTAAAAAAATGCCCATCACCCCTGGATTTTTTTTCGGTTGAAACTGCACGAATCTCGCCATCATATTGTCTTGTACTTGTATGATCAGATCCCTGCTTTGGCAGATATGGCCAAAGTAAGGGTCGGCGATCTCAATTTCGGCACTCGCAGCAGCCTCAGCGATTTAATTTTGATTCGCCACCTGACTTCATGATCTAAAATTGGATTAGCCGGCTGACTACCGATCTAAAAATGTATTTCACACTGTGGTCGTTGCGTCGCGGAATCAATATTTAGATCGTCATTTACGTGGAATAAGGGGAATTACCGAATATGGTCTCATTTATTATTCCGATATATTGATGGACAACATGTTCTCCGACACTTTTTAACCTCCGTATGCGTATGTTGCTCCGAATTGTCCTAATGACAGGCCTCACAGTTTGATACTGCATGCATGCCCAAATATGGGCATAACAAAATCTAAAAATTGATTGATCTATTTTGTATCGCCTCTGTAGTTTGCCCAACTGACATGTTGAGAGAAGACGTAAAATGGATGCAACATAAGGTACGGAACGTTTCACGTCAATATCTATCATAGTTTTCAAGATACTGAGAAAATCCGGGAGGGGGCAGATTCTGCCCCCCCCCCCCGGGGGCGCGGGTTAAGGAAGAGGCATATTTGACCCGTTTAATTGACATATTGGATTGCCGCCCCTTTGGACCATGCCGCCCCTGTTACCGAGGAAATATGCCGCCCTCGGGCCTGAAGCCCCCTGCCTTAGAAAATCCTGGATCCGCCACTGACACCAGTATATAGTCCAAACGAGCTTGTTTTATACTTGGATTACATCTCCTCCATGTGTGTCTTATGCTATCCCCATTTAATTCTCTGAACGCGTCTTTCAACTCTTGAGATTTCATTAAACGTTTTAGCTCATTCTTCGCTCTTACGTTATTTTCCTTCTCGTAATTGTATCAATGTAAGTATCAATGTTTTGATCAAGAGCGATATTTAATCTCCGCACATTATCATTGGGAGGGACTCGTCACTTCCCGTGAGTTCAGTGACCATCTTATCTAATTCCTTAAAAAAATGATGGATTGTCTTCGTTTGGCCCATATATCGACATGAGCAGAACCTCAAAGGTTTTATTTATTACTGCCTTAACTAAAACCACGTTACCCATGTCATCCTGCTTTATTACCAGAACGTCAAACTGTATCTTTTTACTGGGCACAATCGCCACTCCTCTCCCGTTATTCGTACCCGAAGAAATATAAATATCTCTTCCCCAGCAGTTTTTAAAGGACAGTTTTTTTCTCAACACTGCAGTGAATGTCTTGTAACAAAAATACATCGGCATCAGTGCCTTTTAGGTAATTGAAGACGTCCCTCCTTTTCTTAAATTGTCCAAGGCCACGGCAGTTCATAGCAAATACCCTAAGCGTAGACATCGACGTTATCTAAAAAATAAATAAGAGTGCAAAAAGTTTCAGAATAATCCGCAGAATGGTTGATAACAAATAATTCAACAACCGCGCATGACAGTAGCTGAGATGTGGGATGCCTGCCACAGCCAAGACTGTGAATTTGCGTGTAATTAAGTTTCGGCCAAGTGCAATTTTGGTCTCATCTTAGGAAGTGGCGATTTCGGACCGTTATAAGTGATTTGTTGTGCCTCTTTTCGTAGCATTCATAGTTATTTTACTCGTCCAGTATTTGCAATAGCCATAGCCATGGGCCACGCTGGACTGTCCGGCATTCTACCGGTTTCCGCAGAGACCTACACACCAATCACCTTGACGCCTCGACTTCTACCGCTCCACTCTCCACCGTCGTCGCCGACGCGCCGCCAGACCGAGTCGGGTCCCCGCCGGACCCAGCCCCCATGGCGGAACTGTCAACCATATATCACCCGCCCGCCGTCCAAGGAGCGGACAGAGGCGGAGTAAGGCGGCACTGCCGGGGGAGAAGAGCCGGTCGGATAGTCCAAGCGCGTCGACACCGGGCAAGCAACGCGGAACATCAGCGTTGCCAGGACTACGACCGAGCTCTAATCCCCCTGGTGGGCCCTGGACCCGCCCCTGGCACAGGGGATAGTCCACCGGCCCAAACCCGGGACAGACTGAGCCTGGCAGCCGACGGCTGCCAGGGAGGCTCTGGGAGCGGGGGCTCCCGTCGTGTGGAGAGCCACCTGTCACGATCTCGACCACGCCCCGATTACGACCGTGCGCCTTTCGAGGTGCCGCTACTATCACCTGGGAGCGCCCACAGCGCCGGTGGACGGATCTCTGTCCGCGCCGCGAGCAGAGTGCTTGAGCGGTCAAGCACAGCAGTGACGCGGACTACGCCTCCTGCCCTGGCGGCCGGAGACGCGGCCCGGTGCCTGGCGCGGACTACGCCTCCTGCCCTGGCGGCCGGAGACGCGGCCCGGTGCCTGGCACGGACTACGCCTCCTGCCCTGGCGGCCGGAGACCAGCCGGCTGACAGACGCCGGTGGCCGGCGAGACCCGCTGAGCGAGGACGGCACGCGCCCGGACCGCGGAGCGGCTGCCGGCAGCGCTGCGACGGGGATCCTGAACGCCCGCACTACTGGCGCGTCCAGTGTCAGGATTGAGCACCTCAACGTCCGATCACTCACCAACAAACTAGACGACATCAACCTACTTCTGAGTGACCACGGCCTTGACATGCTCTGCCTATCTGAGACTTGGATCTCCCCACACATTCTGGACAAGTTCCTCGTCTTTCCTGGCTACAGGCTCATTAGACGTGACCGGGTCGGTCGCCGTGGTGCGGCGTCGGCATCCTCCACCGAGACGAGATCCAGCTCAGTCAGACCGCCAGCGTCGCGCCAGGAGACGGACCTCTGGAGTCTCTGTGGGCCACAGCCAGCTGGCGCGGCGGCCGACCGACCACGGTGGGCGTCGTCTACCGCCCGCCGGACAGCCCGGTGGAAGCCAGCCTGGAGCAGCTGCAGGACCAGCTGCGCGCCGCCCTCTGCGCCAACAAGCCCGTGTTCCTGCTAGGCGACGTCAATTTCAACGCCCTGGACGCTGACGCTCCCAACACGCGCCGTTACATGGACATTGTCACCGAGATGAACATGGTTCAGCTGGTGAACGAGCCCACCCACCTACTGCCAACACCATCAGCGCTGGACCATGTCATCACCGACCAGCGAGATCCAGCTCCAGACGTCATCATCCTGAGCGAGACCATCAGCGATCACCAGCCAGTCATCGTCACTGCGCGCCTCGGCAGAGTGCGCCGACCTCCTCAGTGGCGCTCCACCCGCGCCTGGAGGAGAGCCGACTGGGACGCCATCTGTTTGGACTTGCTCACGTCGGACTGGAGCCAGGTAGATGGCGCCACCGACGTGAACGAGTGCGTGCGCCTGTTCATGGACCAGTGGAATGTGGTGATGGACCGCCACTGTCCAACCAGGAGGGTGCGCGTGACCAAGCCGGACTGTCCCTGGCTCGTGGGCAATCACGACCTGCAGGCGCTCATGTCAGAGCGTGACAGTGCACGTAACACGTGGCGCCGCTTACGCACGCCCGAGGCCAAAGCTGACTTCGTCCGACTTCGCAACCACGTGAAGAGCCGCCTCATCGCCGCGAGACGCGACTTCCTGTGCGACGAGATGACGTCGGGCGGCAGCCGCAGCTTCTGGCCCACATTTAAAAAGTTTGCGGTAGCCCCGACGTCAGCCGGAGGCGCATCGGCGGCAACCCCAGAGGAGGCCAAGGCGATGGCCGACGAGCTCAACCGCCACTTCGCTGCCGCCGGTCCGCGCATCGCCAGTGACCTGAGCGACGCAGTCGCCGCCAGCCGCGACAACCCGCGGCCTCCGACCGTCTGCGCGGCTGGCTTCCACTTCCAGCCCGCAACGCTGCCTGAACTGTCCCGCTGCATCGGGCGCATGAGCGGGTCACGAGCGGTGGGTCTAGACGGTGTTCCTCTTTTAGCTGTACGACAATGTTTCCCTGTGATCGGACCTCATCTCTTACATCTTGTTAACCCTTAGGACCCAAGTCTTTCCAGACAGTTGGAAGGTGGCATGCGTCGTGCCAATTCCCAAGTCAGGCGACCCCACGATACCTTCCAACAACAGGCCGATATCACTGTTGAGTGTGCTCTCAAAGATTTTAGAGAAGGTTGTGTGCAGCCAACTCACGCATTACCTGACATCAAACTGTCTGCTGAGCCCATCGCAGTTTGCCTACAGATCTCGCCACTTTACGGAGGACGCCGTGCTCGCCGCTGTCGAACGCCTGGTCAACAACACCGACAACGCCGCATATCGTCGTTAACGACGGCAGATTTGTCGAAGGCGTTCGACAGCGTCGACCACGACGTCCTCCTCACCAAGCTCTCGTGGTATGGCGTGCTGGACGTGGCCTGGTTCAGGAGCTACCTGAGCAACCGGCGGCAGGTGGTTCGGGGCGGACGCGTGTACCTGCCGATGGCGTGCGGTGTGCCCCAGGGCTCGATCATCGGTCCGATCCTGTTCATTCTGTTCACAAACGATCTCTCTGGCCATCTGACGCATGCCAACCTCATCTCCTACGCTGACGACACCATGCATCTTGACTGCGCGATCCCTGACAGGCCGGGTCTTACCGATCTCAAATTGCGTCTGGAGCTCACTATCTGTGAGCTTCAGTCCTGGTTCTGTGCCAACTCTTCGAAAAGGAACGAAAAGAAAACCGACTTCATCCTGTTTGGCTCAAAGCAAAATTTAAATAAATGCGCTGACTTTCACTTCAGCATCAATGGGTCTGAAGTGGCTGCCTCTACCAGTACCAAAGTTATCGGTGTCGTCTTGGACCCCTGCCTGTCATGGGACGCTCATGTCTCGCACGTCGTTCAAAAATGTAACGGAATTCTCATCTCCTTGTACCAGATTTGGCATTATTTCACCAAAGAAGTGCTCAAAATTGTGATTCAGGCCTACGTGTTTCCTCACATCACCTACTGTCTCTGCGTGTGGGGTGGGGCGGCCAAGGGCCAGCTTCACAAAATCCAAAAGCTCATCAACTTTGCGGCCAGAATTGTCACATGATCCAAAAAGCATCAGCATATCACCCGGCTCTAAATTTTCTAGGATGGTCGAGGATCGAGACCCTGGTGTCGCACCGCGACGCCATCAAAGTGTATAAGATACTGCGCGTGGAGGGCATGCCGGCCGAGCTGCGAGCTCTGTTTGTGCCCCGCTCTGCCGTGTCGGACCGCCGTACTCGCGCCACAGATCAGGGCAGCCTCCACCTACCTAAGTGCAGGCTAGCCGCAACCCAGAAGGCTTTCTCATATCGTGCCTCTGCGGCCTGGAATAGCCTGTCATCGTCCACCCGTGCCGTGCAGACCGTGGGCGCTTTTAAGTCCACATTACCGACTTAGCTGACTCAGTAGTATCATTGTAGTATCAGCAGTATCATTGTAGTATCAGCAGTATCATTGTAGTATCAGCAGTATCATTGTAGATGGCGTAGTATCATTGTAGTATCAGTAGTATCATTGCAGATGTCACAATTTGTATCCGTCTTACCTTTTGCAACTTGTTGCTTATAGGTACTACTGTCTTGATTAGCGTTTAGGTCTTTTATAACATAAATTACTGCTGCGTGTGTGGAAGTGTGTGACTGCACTGCATCGTAGGTATAGGTGTAATAGGCTTGTAATCGACGTGAAACCAGAAAAGCCACATCGTGGATGGTTTTGAATATACTGATTGATTCCAACTCTGATACACTGCCACAACGTAAGGTGATGCATGAATGAGGCGTTCGATCACACATCAGGATTTTAAACAACCCAGCACGCGACTCAGACCGGAACGCAGCCGTACCGGCACAGCTACGAGGCGGGGTTCACCGGCCCAGCCAGAGCGGCGGATAACGAAGCTAACAACAAAAACATCAACACAAAAAGCTACGAAATGAGCACAGCACCGCCTGGACTCTGCCACAAAACACGATAAAAAATATACCGTAATCTCTTTGTATACAGTGAAAGCACTCAATAGCCACCGCACTATAGTGTAGGTTAGCACCCGCTTCCCGGACTATATGCATGGCTCGGTTAACCTACACAAGACAAAACATTCAAGACTCGGAAAGAAAACAAATTGATTAGCTTTCTAAATCACGTTCCGGCACAATCAGGGAACACTGTCAGAGACGGCACAAAAGGCTCCAAATGACACCCGAGGCATCTAATCAGCGCTACGGGTGGGAGTAACCCTGATACGCCTGTCTACCTCTGCTACAGAGTTCGCCTTGAAGCTGACACCAAATTTCTGCTCCTTAAAGAAAACATCACCTCTCCGGTTATATACCGTGTGGATACGCCCGGCCTTCTTTAGCTCCAAGAGCTTAAGATAAGCCTCCTGTCTGATTTGGCTCAGCGACTCGTTTACAAATAATGACAGTCTGGGACGCTCACCTCTGGGCGGGATCCTACTATCATATATCCGCTGTCGGACAGAGGAGGGGCCACCTCCCGCGAAGCGGCACACGATCGTGCTGCCAGCTGTTGACATCCGATGCGCGTGATCAATGTCCTCCCTCGTCCCCACGATCCCCAGACTGTTCTTGATCACCTCAATTATCACCGCCTCGATGTCCTCCTGGCCGCCGTCAGCCGGCGATCGGGAGTCCGCCGCGCTGGACAGGTTCGGGGCAGCACCCCGCCGCTGGTCACCTGGCACCGCTCCTGACGAGGTCGAGGCCGCGCCCCCACCCTGAACAGCGGTAGCCGGCGGAGCGCGGTTGACATCATCTGGGGTCGGCGTGACGTCACTCCGACCAGGCTCCGCCGCTGCGTCCACCGCGCTCGGGCGGCCGGCCGGGAGCGACTCCGACTGCCGCAGCCGGCCGGGAGCGACTCCGACTGCCGCGGGCGACCGGGAACGACTCTGACTACCGCGGGCGGCCGGGAGCGACTTCGACTGCCGCGGGCGGCCGGGAGCGACTCTGACTGCCGCGGGCGGCCAGGAGCGACTCCGACTGCCGCGGGCGGCCAGGAGCGACTCCGACTGCCGCGGCCGGCCAGCCGGCCGCCGGGGGACCGCCGAGCCGGAAAACACGAGAGTGTTCCGACGAGCTTCAAGCTCATCCAATTTCACCTATAACGCTTGAAATTCAGCATCCCTTCCTGAGACTTTGGCCTGCAGCGCTTCATTCTCCTCATTTCCACGTGTTTGTCTATATCCGGTAGTCTTTCTTCGTATCGCTGCCACTTAGACTCGATCAAAGTAACCACGCTCGTCACCTGTTCTTCTATGACAACTTTCAGCCCTTCTATGGACTCCTCGGAGTGCTTGCGAAGGGACTCTATCTCCTCACGAAACATGGTGCGAAGGGACTCTATCTCCTCACGAAACATGGTGCGAAGGGACTCCATCTCCTCACGAAACATGGTGCGAAGGGACTCTATCTCCTCACGAAACATGGTGCGAAGGGACTCTATCTCCTCACGAAACATGGTGCGGAGGGACTCTATCTCCTCACGAAACATGGTGCGAAGGGACTCTATCTCCTCACGAAACATGGTGCGAAGGGACTCTATCTCCTCACGAAACATGGTGCGAAGGGACTCTATCTCCTCACGAAACATGGTGCGAAGGGACTCTATCTCCTCACGAAACATGGTGCGAAGGGACTCTATCTCCTCACGAAACATGGTGCGAAGGGACTCTATCTCCTCACGAAACATGGTGCGAAGGGACTCTATCTCCTCACAAAACATGGTGCGAAGGGACTCTATCTCCTCACGAAACATGGTGCGAAGGGACTCTATCTCCTCACGAAACATGGTGCGAAGGGACTCTATCTCCTCACGAAACATGGTGCGAAGGGACTCTATCTCCTCACGAAACATGGTGCGAAGGGACTCTATCTCCTCACGAAACATGGTGCGAAGGGACTCTATCTCCTCACGAAACATGGTGCGAAGGGACTCTATCTCCTCACGAAACATGGTGCGAAGGGACTCTATCTCCTCACGAAACATGGTGCGAAGGGACTCTATCTCCTCACGAAACATGGTGCGAAATGCACGGAAATCCTCTCTCACTGGGGGCTGGGGCGGTGAAGCCTGCTTTCCGTCAGACACCCGCGGCCGCTTACCTGCCCCATTCGGTGTGTCTAAATTGCGCACCATTTCCGGCACTGACGTTTGCTTCTTGCTTTTCGCACCACTGTTTCGTGACATTGTCCAGGCCAACACTGATCACTGGTCACGGCTCACTATCCGGGGTCCATACCACCGCTCTGCAGGGCCGGGCTCACGCACTCAGTACAGCGCCATGCCGCGGGGCGGGATCGACCACGCACACGTCCGCGCTCTGGCCGCGGAACCGGTTATCGGTTATATGATGACCAGGTTAGGTCAACTTAGAAATTTGATCTCCGGTCAAGGTCAAGTGGTGACGCAATTAGGTCATCTTGTACATTGGGAGACATGCCTCGATGAGACAAACACATTGGTGCCAGTTTAACTTCTCTATGTTTTTTTTTTTTTTTTTTTCTATGCCGCCACCCAAGAGCAGATGACCAGGAGTGCCCCCTCCCTCCATCCCAACAACCCACAGCACCTTAACGTTAACACCAGAAAACATAATAAAGCAAGTCGCGGCACTCCCAGCTAAGAAATGGAAAGAAACGTAAATAAGCTTAAGAAGGAGAAAAATCCATTATTAGATAGTATAAAGTAAAAATAAGAGAAGGCCAAAGTAGTCATCACTGAATACAGTAATTGACTGTCCCTACTTCCCTGGGAACCACATTCATTCAAACTTGCATTCAAGATGTTACTACCACACAAAAAAAATGCAAACACTGCAACACTTCATTCAGGATGTTAGTAAAGGGAAAGGGATCAATCATATTGGAAACATCTTAGCCTGGTCAAAAATCGGCATGAGTCAAGTGCTGGGGATCCAAACAGGCCACCTAACTAAGCAGAGCTTGTTGTTGGGCGGCCTAATGGAACCAGCTCCAGTAGAGTGGGTGACATTCATATTGACAGATACATAAACATCCACTCTCAAACTTCACATGCATGCATATATCTTATATTGTATGTTATGTTGTATAAACAAATCATACACACATCCACTCTCACACAAGTGCACGTATGCATGACCACGTGCATACAATGAACAAATTGTATACACTGTTGCATAGTTGCAGTCAGGAATCAATGCAATAACATAATGTATGCATGCATATTGAACACACATATGCATATACACACATACATACACACACATACACACACATGCAAATATACTTATATTTGCATACACATACATATACACACACATATATACATGTATACACACATACACACACATACATATACACATACACACATATACACACATATACATATACATATACACACATATTCATATTCTTATGAATTCATACATTATGTTGAATATATGTTGTATAATCAAAATTTACTACACCTATGATATGTAGTGCAATGCAAAATAAAATGTACTGTATTATTACGGTGTTGTAAAGTTGCAGGAGTTTTTATTCTTAGTATTGACTAAGAAAGTAATTCTTAGATAATTGTTTAATAATAGACTTTGAATCAGGAATGATTTGTATTAATGGAAACATTGGTCCTATTACTTTGTTCCATAGCCTCGGTCCAGCCCATGCAACAGTGTGAGTTTTGTATACTTTACAAGATAATATTTCCTCAAGATGGTGAATGGTTCGGCTAGTCCTACTAGGGTGAGCTATAGCACAAATCTGGTCTATTACATGAGTCAAATCAAACTTGAGTTTCCTATGCATCAATCAAGCATTTGTTGGTTTCCAATGTCTTTCACACGAAGTAGCTTTAGTTTTTTGAAAATTGTAGCAGAATGTGCTAGTCTAGATTGTCCATCTACTATTCTAACAACTCGTTTCTGTAATTTCTCTATTTTGTTTAGGTGAAGAGAGTATGTGTTGCTATACAGAAAACAGCAATAATTCACGTGAGACAAAAATAGGGAGCTGTAAAGCAACAACAGATGATCGAAATCGAGAAAATATTTTACTCTGCTGATTTTGCCTGCATTTCTACACAGAACTGCGTAAAGCTTAGCAATGTGTGTATTCCATTTCAAATCATCATCAATAAATACGCCAAGGTATTTAACAGTTTTTACACGCTTAATGTCAGCACCATCCGATTGAAGTGATACTGCAACTTGTATCTTTTTGTTAGTATAAATCTGATAATATGTCTTATCAGTATTTAGAGTAAGCTGGTTTGCTTGAAACCATTCTGCTATTTTTGGCATAAGAATGTCTAAAGTATTTTGCAATTCATGTTCGTTTCTACCTTCAACAAAGATAGCAGTGTCATCAGCATATAAATACGAGGTCATTTGATCACATATATGCGGAACATCATTTATATATAATATAAATAGAAGCGGTCCTAAGATTAATCCCTGAGGGACTCCGATTCCATTCGGAAGGAAATTCGATCTAGATTGATCTATTAGGACACATTGTGTGCGGTCAGTTAGATATGATTTTATCATATTGTATGCATCATGTGTTATTTCATAGCTCTGCATTTTTTTAGTAGGATATCTATGTTTACCGTATCAAACGCTTTACGTAAGTCTAGATATATTCCACATACAATACTACTTGATTCAAGTGCACTAGTTATTTTCTCTTGGAGAAGGAGTATAGGCATATAAGTGGTCATGCCTTTTCTAAACCCAAACTGGTTTTCGCTAAGGATATTATGTAAAGCCAAATGGTCATTTAAACGGGTGTAAATTAGTTTTTCTAGAAGCATAGAAATGACAGGAAGCAGGCTAATCGGTCTGTAATTATTGAATTGTTGCTTATCACCTGCTTTATAAATCGGCTTCACAACAGCCTTCTTTAACAAATTTGGAAATGTGTTCTGTTTTAAACAAAGATTCATAAAATGAACTACCTCATCTATAATTGCCATGAACATCGCTTTAAATATTCGTGTATTTATTTTATCATGACCACCACCTACTATCCGCATATCGTTCACAATTTTCGTAATCTCTTCTTCATCTGTATTTGTGAAGGTATCAAGGGTGTTTCCTACAAAGTTAGGAATGCAATTTAGCGGGCTACTATTTGTATGACCTGTGCTATTTTTTAATTCTTTACCGATACTTGTAAAGAAGGCGTTGCAACTTTCAGCGATTTCTTCAGCACCTCGAACTAAACCATTATTCGTTTTGAATGCTTCTGGCATTTTTTCACTTTGGGGTGAGCATTTAGAAAGTTCATTAAGAATTTTCCATGTTTTTTTTGGGGTTGGCATTTTTAAGTTCATTGTGTATATACAATCTTTTAGATTCCCTAATAATTCCGACAAGAACATTACGGTACCTGAATATTGTAGAATGTTGACACGAGTCACGCAGTTATTTTAAAAAAAATCATTTTTCCTATTAATTGATGCAAGTATCCCAGGGGTAATCCAAGGTTTAATTGGCGTGTTTTTTCGGGAAGGTTCATAGGTAAAGCTATATCTATTAATTCCTGAAAAGTAGGCCTGGGTTATTCTCTCACATGCAACATTTGGGTCTGTTACATGATAAAAGTCATGTAGTTCAGCATGAAGGTGTAATTGTAAATCATCTATTTTCTTGTAATTAAAGGATGTGATCTTAACTCCTTGCCTAATCACCTTAGCCTTTTCTATATTGAATGATAAGTATATTGGGAAATGGTCAGATAGATCATCATACACTATTCCTGAACTGTTTGCATGTGTTATATTGTTGCAATATATATTATCTAACAGGGATAGTCTATTATCACTCTTCCTAGTAGGCAAAGGTATTAAAGGAAGACATCCATATGATGAGAACATGTTAAAAAAAAGCATCAACATTAGGATCACCATCAATGTTGAACAAATCAAAGTTAAAATCGCCAGCAATGATAACAGAGGTTGCTGACTCAGAAACTGTGTCCAAGATATGCGACATGTGTTCGATAAACAAAGTTGGACACGTGTTTGGGGGTCTGTATATTTGCCCGATTATTACCTTTGAGCAAGGTAGATTGCATTGTACAAATACAGACTCTGTGCCAACCGGACTATTCAAAGGTAGGCGAGTACAGGATGTTACACAATCGTTACGTATGTATACAGCTACACCACCACCTGTTCGTTCCGTGCGATTTTCAAAAAATGCAGTATACCCTTCCATATTTCGAAATTTTTCAACGCCATCTTTCAACCATGTCTCAGAAATACATACAATGTCCCATTGTATACCAGAATGGTGCAAGAAGGTAACAACTGCTTCAAATTTATCACTATTTAATATAGATCTAACATTAAGATGCAAAATGGACAATTTTCCTGTGTCAGGCTTACAAGGGGAAGTTCCTGTGGTTGTGAGAGTGTAATATTTACATTCCATCCTTAGGCTCTCAAATTTCTGATGCACATGTGAATCAAAATCTGTGTCTACATCACGAAATGGATGAAATATCTTATCATGTAAACGGTACAGTTCATTACGACTAAGTGTGTTCAATGGCATGCAAAATAAGTTATACACAGAAGGTGTAAATGAAAGGAAGAAAAGTTGGACTAACTCAAAGCTGAGTTGGTGTTTGGAATGAGTTTATAATCTCACTTTAATCACTGCTGTAGTGCACTCAAGGAATGCACACAGCATAACACACACATACATAACAATACATCAGTTACACATAGGGTCACTGCTGCGTCCTCTTTAGGACATAGGCTCATGTCTGGTCGGCTACTATCCTGGCTTGTGATGGGTGGGTCACATACCTGAGGGTAAGTAATATGACTATCCTATCGTATTATGCATTATTTATGTATTATGTATGTACCATATGGTGTGCATTATGTATTATGCATCATGCATTATGCATTGTGCATTATATATTTTGTATTATATGTCCCTGAAGTATCACATACCCATTATATGTATTATGTGTATTATATGAGATAGGATCAATGTTATATGTAATAATATGCAAGGTATTGATAACCACCCTGTATACTATCAGTTATGTATACTATGGATATATTATATGTATTACGCATTATGTATTATGCATTATGTATTATTTATTTGTATTGTATGCCCCAAAAATATCACATACCCATTCTATGTATTATGTGTATTCTATGGGATAGGATCAATACTATATGTAATAATATGCAAAGTATTACTATGCATCCTGTGCACTACCAGTTATGTATACTATGGATATGTATTGTGCTGCAAAATTTATATCAGTTATGCATATGTATGTACACTATGCGCACCACTCATGCGCAATACTATGTAATACTAAGTAATAACATATACTAGTAAACATTCACAGTACTAACCACCAATATTATGTGTAATATTTGCTTAAGTTATCAGTAGGATTATTTAACTGATAAGTATGAGAAGACAAGTGCATGCGTAAGTCCGGGCTGGCTTAGTGGAAGATGGAAAGAAAAGAAAGAAAGAAGAGGGAAGAACAAAATAAAAAGAGAAAAAGAGAAGAGAAAATGAGAATGTGGTTATATAAACACAATGCTGGAAGAGCCTATCTACTTTTTGTATTTTGTATTTTTTGTTTTTTATATATTTTTCTCCTCAATACAGGTATATACTAGTCATGAACTTGAAGCTGATGAACACTAGTCATGCTCTTGAAGAGCCTATCTGCTTTTTGTATTTTCTATTTTGTGTTTTTTATAATATTTTTCAATACATACTACATTAGACATTTCAATTTTGATATACAAGGCATAACAAGTATGAATACTGCAAATGGTTTCTGATAGGTAATAAATCACCTGCTTTCAACATGTGTTACCATATTAGAACGCTAGTACTAAGCCTCAAGCATGTAGGAAGCCCAATGTTCAATTGCAATGCTATTGCATTAGTCCTCCATCTATCACCTGATAGGAAGGTTATGAGTTATGACCATCCACACAGCATGCCACATTAAAATAGCCTTTCTGCCAGGCTAGGTGCACTTGGCACTCACGCATACAGCATTCAGGTTAAAACAGATAAAATGGCCTTTCTGCCAGGCCAAGTGCATTTCGCACTCATTCACAACATCATACAATGGTTAAAAGTGTATAAAATAGCCTTTTTGCCAGACTAGGTACCAGTGGTACTCATTTATTCTTTCACAGACATGGAAACCATGTTAAAATAGCCTTTCTGCCAGGCTAGGTACCAGAGGTACTCATTCATCATATATACATACAATATACATTATACCACCATGTCAAAATAGCCCTTCTGTCCAGCTATGTGCATGAAGCACTCATATACACTGTCATGCCTTGCACATATTGTCTTTTGACAAAGAACATTCATCCATTTATCCAATACCATTGCAAGCTTGTGTCAGAACAATGTCTGGCAGTCACTCTAGAACAATGCATCACCCACGCAAGACACTCAGAACAGCAATCCAGAGAGGCACACATGATTTAAATTGTAGCATGATTGCAAAAGCCTATTAATTGTTATTATCCTTGAATGCATAACAAACAATATGCTGATATTAAGATGCACTTAATCTGAAAGGATAAACCTATTTTATAGTGAGGTACCTACTGTCATATGCAAATCATAATCATGGTAAATAATTTATTGTAAGACATACTGCAAAAGCTATTACATCATTCCACAAGGAATAAACATGGTTTTACATGTTTTGGGAAGCAATATACAGGATATTGGTCACAAACAAATAGTGAAATAATGGATTATGACAAGAGAAAAACAAACTCAAGTACATTATAAAGTGTAACAATAATTAAATAAAGCTGATGATGCACCTATAAATTGGACACAGACAAATAGTGAGATCAAGGATTATGACATGAAGATAATTGAAATAAATTGTCAAGTAAAAAAGAAAACAATGAATAGAGTTTAAGTACAGTACAAAGAAGAATATAACACCTGTGTGTAAGTGACTCAGCCAGCCCAAAACTCAAACATACAGAGTCAAAGCACAGAAATCATGACAAGTTTACTTTGTGGCCTGTCGTCTGCCAGTTTGCATCCTACTCGATCCCACCACCAGCTCAGACAGATCAGCAGTACGACTTGCCACACGACCCTGCGGAATGTTTGCTAAGGTTTGTGATCTGTGTAGGTTGTCTGAGGTGCGGTGAGCTACTTTGTTGGGGGCTGTCTGCACTGTTTTGAGAACATCATCCTCAGAGAGCCAAGGCTCAATTAGAGCATACTTCTTATCACGCGAGTTTCTGGCATAGATCATTCCCGTTTTTGGTGTGATAGTTCACTATCTGTCCATTTTCACGCAGCTGACCAAGAACTTTCACCATGTTGGCCCTTTTCTCAGTTAGGTTTTCATGTATGATGATTTTGGTGCTGTCACCCTGCGCCTGATCAAATCTAGCCTGGTATACTGCTTCCCTGTTCTCCATGTCCTGAAATTTGACCAGAACCCTCTTTTTGTTTTTCAGCCTGTGACATGCCACTATCGTCCCCTGCATGTTGACCTTCAGTTGGTCCTTGATGATTTCAGCCGCAATGGCTCTTGTTTCGGTAGATGTCTCAAAATGGTTAGAGAGGGGAAGAGGGATTCCATTTCCACCCAGCATCAGGGAGGTTTTTCTGTTGTACTGCTCATTCTTTTCTGTTGCTCTTTCCATGTTTGTGACCCTTACCTTCAGGCTGGAGTTTTCCTCTTTCAGTTCAGCCAACTCAGAAACTATAGCAGCATTAGCCTGCTCAAACTCTGCCCTAAGGTTATCAGTTGCCTGTTGTACAGCCTTGCTAATAACAACCTCAATATCCTCCATACTAACACCCATCCCGAACACCAACAAAATAAATCAGACTAGGCTAACAGCAATTTAAACCACCTCAGCCTGAGGCAGCAAATGGCTGCCAACAGGTGCAAAAGATATCTTACCCACAGTCAATAAATAAGAAGACAACTAAGAGAAAAAACTACTCAAGAAATTGCAACGAAAAAAGACTAAGATGAATTGATATAAGTACTAAACCCCGAAAATAAAACGATATCCTGCGTTACTTTCACCACCGATGCGCCGCGTCCACCCTCGACAACGCCCTGTGAACGAGTGATTTTCTCGAGAGTTATTGGCAAAAAAGTGTTGGTAACCTCGGGTGACCTCATCTGACCCTGTAGGGGTCACCGAACAAAAATTGCACCTGGAACTTCAAGAATGGCCTATGATAACATGATCCAGAAGGAATTGGACTGATATAATTCGTATCCTCAGAATATGAAGCATTTTATTATTTCTCCATTGACTTATAATGGGGAGGTCACGAAATTGACCCGACCTTAGGTCACCGATATACAAATATCCGAGATAAACGTAATGTAGGTACTATTGCTCTTATGAAATCCTGTAAGTACGAAATCGATCGGCAAAAAACTGTGGCTGTGGTGCGACCATAACATTTTTGGAGGTGGGGTCACGTGACCTGGTCTGGTGACCTGACCTAAGACGAGCCGAGGTATTTTTTTACACATAATGTGCGCAATTGATGGCCGAACAGCTGTGTCAAAAACGGCGGCGATGTGCTCAGCCGTTTTTTCGCTATCTTCGAAATACCTTAGGGGGCGTCTAAACGCCCCCGGCACGGCGCGGGTTAAAGGGAGATAATCACCTTTTTTCCACAAAAAGGGAGTTAGCACCTGAAATCGATAGACGAGGCCAAAATATGATGTAAATTCATCACATTTTGCATATAAACATTCCTACCGAAATATATTGGCAGTTTCCTACTGAAAAGCGATCCACGCTTATATCGGTCGGTAATCAGCAAGTACTCGATAACGAATTCAGTAAATTAGCCTTCCTACGCATTGCTATTTATAATGAAGGTATGCAATTGTTTCCTGCACTCTATCTTTTGCGAATATGTACCATTTTTTTTGTTATGAACAATCAACAATCATTTGAGAAAAAAAGGTGCAGTTTAGCTTGGCACCGGCCGGCCGGTGCCAAGCTAAACTACGGCGACCTATTTAGTGTCGGCGATTTGTTTACAAGTGCCCATTCAACAATGTTGAGCAGATGGATGAAAAGCGCCAGATGTTGCGTCTTCCAATAGTGGAGGGAAAATACCGAATAATTAATTTTCCCAAACTTCCAACTTTGAATTAGGGAATCATTTTATTTAATTATTATATTTAGATCACAACATTTCAATACCATAACGGTAGCCAAATAAGTTGTTGCTAACAAAATTAAAAGGTGATTATCTCCCTTTAATCATACATTTTACATTTCATTCATTATTTCCCTTTAAAGGGAAATAATGACCTTTTGATTTTATTAGCAACAATTTATTTTGCTACCGTTATGGTATTAAAATGATATGATCTAAATTTAAGAATAATATAAAATTATTCCCTAGTTCGAAGTTGGAAATTTGGGAAACTTAATGATCGGTATTTCCCGCTGTTCAAAGTTGTTGAATGGGCACTTCGAAACAAATCGCCGACACTAAATAGGTCGCCGTCGACGTGCATCGATGAGCTTCCGATTTAATTGCCAGTTTTTTTCAATGGTTGTTAATTGTAAAGGATGGGCGGGTATGTAATCACAAGCAGAACGTAAAATATATTTTCCACACCATTGCGTAAAAAAGCAATACGGGAAAAGCCCGGAGTTTGATGAAAACCGAAAAGTACTAGGCAAGAACCGGTCGTTAGAAGTGTGGAACGCTTATCAAGATTAACTTGAAATATCTCTTGGAAGGAATTCTTATATGTAAAATGCGATGAATTTACATCATATTTTGGTGTCGTCTCTCGATTTCAAGTGTTAACTCCATTTTTGTGGGAAAGGTCATTATTTCCCTTTAACCCTATTCCCTGCGTGGGCAGATTCTGCCCCCTGGTGGTTTTTCACTTGCTGCTTCTAAACCGTTAGGCCTAGCATCTTGAAACTTTTGTGACTTTTCCTAACTTTGAATGGCGCGTGTTGTGTCAAAATTTTGAAAAATAGGGCCAGCAGAGGCGGTGCCAGGCTCCTGTTGTGGGGAGGGTGTTACGAATGCGGTTGTGCGGCGCATACTTTCTTCGTAGATTTGCGGTGTAATAAATGCGTCAGATTTGTTTTTTAATGCAATATGCATCATACATACTGGGATTATACATGTTTGCTGGCAGAGGCGCACTCAGGTACAACAAATGGGAGGCGATACCATACTTCAAATTAGGTCAAACTTCAAATTAGTAAGATGATAAAAGCGTTACTCGCATGGTGCCCCCACGTTGTTTTCCTGGATCTGCCTATGCACAATATATTCAATTGAACAAATTGCAGCAAATAATGCCCACATGTGACGTTCATGTCGTCCCAAACAGTCACGAACAGCGCAAATTTATCATAAGAAAATGCCCCCATTTACATCCCCTCAAAACGCCTATGATTTTGTATTTTGGTATTGCCCCCCATTTTTTAGAAGAAAAAAGAATCGGGCTCCTAAAAGTCATGACGAATCTTGTCATGACGAATCGAATGGCGTTTTCCCTATCGAAATCGATCGAGCAGTTCTCGAGATCTCTGGGGTGCAGAATCTGCCCCCTGCAGGTTAACGTAATTTTGGCTGGCCGCAGGGAATAGGGTTAATTGCATCGAACAAGTATGTTCCGCTAACGATATCTCATAAAGGGTGTTTGCTATAGGATAGTTTTCTTATATCCCGCCTCTTAGAGAACTAGGTAGGCTGTATCGCAACCTTTTGTGACTTGCGGCGCAGTATACCACTTGTGCAATGCGTCTAACACCGTGATGCAGTCTCCAGGGGTTTTCTTTATTAGGCAACTGCTGTTCCATGACAAGTATGTAGGCTGTAGCGCAATAATCAATGGTTTCCGGCACAGATTTACTAGTTTATTTGAAGAAACTAGCACCACGTTGCAGTCTCCATAACACCTACCCGGTATGTGCTTGTGCAGATATGGGTAGGGGAGAACGGGGTTAACTTAGTTGGTGCTGTTTCTATTTTGATTCGCCTCAATTTGAGTATGGTAGGTTAGATATATGCTTGAGCGCTATCTGTCTTTGGATAACCTATTTCCTGGGTAGGGCTCGCGCAACAACGTTTTGAGCGAGATCTTTTCAATGGCGGATCTTGGGGGGGGGGGGGGGGGGGTAGGGGACATGAGGCCATGACCCTCTCCTTGAGCCTCGATGGGTCCAATAGCCCGAGGGGCTCACAGCCGACGATCGAAGTGACTCGAACTGCAAGGGCGTAGCCAGGGGGGGGGGGGGGGGGGTGTAAGGGGCCATGCCCCCCCCCCCCCCTGGAAGCCAGGCGGGCCCCTCTGGCGACCGGGCGAGGGCTCCCTGGGGTCGAAGTCCCAGTGTTTTGGATGATGTCAGGCGCCCGCAAAAGTCTTACGTCGCATAAAAGAACGCCCACGTACCTAACAAAAATCGTAACACGAATAAATAACAGCACTTGCTTGTCTGTTAAAGGCATGGATATGTAAATACTTAGAAAAGGGCCACATCCAGTGTGGATAGGGCCCTCTACCAGCCTTTAAAGGGCCTTGCCGATCTGCAGAGGGCCCCTGCCGGCATTTAGAGGGTCCTGTATATCTGTAGATCGTCCGGCCAATCTGTAGAGGGCCTCCGCCGGCATTTAGAGGGCCCTGTCGACCTGTGGAGGGCCATCTTCCAGGCTTTACTGGCCCTGTCGATCTGCAGAGCGTCCCAGCCAATCGGTAGAGGGCCCTCTGCAGGCCTTTAGATGGCCCTGTCGATCTGTAGAGGACCCTCTGCCGGCCTTTAGAGGGCCCTTCCAGCATGTGGAGGGCCCTGCCGACCTGTAGAGGGTCCTCTTCCAGCCTTTAGGGGTCCTGACGATCTGCAAATTGCTCCAGCCAATTTATAGAGGGCCCTCTGCCGGCCTTTAGATGGCCTTATAATATTAATAGAAAGTTTAATTGAAATTGGGGCCGACTCAAAATATAGTGGGCCAAATCCGGTGAGTTTTTACATTTTGGCTTAGGTAGGGGGCCCCTCGTCTGCCATTCGAGGGCCCTGTACCTATTCATTTTCAATTAATGGGGCAACTGACGGGCACAGGGCCCCTACCTTGTACAGGGGCCCCTGTGTTCAATAGCACTACCTGTGTTCCGTACTACTGCCACCTGTGTTCCGTACTACTGCCAGAGGCTCCCTGACAAAGACAAAGGGGTTCTGATATTCACAGGAGCCCCCAAGATGCCGGCAAGATGAGGCCTCTGGCTTTCCTTTGGGGGACCCATGCCTATTCGTTTTCAGCTAATGGGGACCCCTGTCTGGTACCAGGACCCACGGTACTCAGTACCACTACCCGGGACCCCCCTGACCGACAGAGGGGTTACGCATTGTCTCAGGGGCCCCGCCCCCGAGTGGTGCAATAGCCTCCCCCTTGTATCCACCAGGTGGTCCCACAGGAGAGGATAAATTTAGGGCAAAACATTTCCGAATACAAAGTTGAAAATGGGCCCTACTCAAAACCAAGTGGACCAAATCCGGTGAGTTAACACATTGGGGTACGTAGGTTAAGGGCCCTCGATTTGTAATTGGCCCTTTTCAGGGGTCCGGACAAATTTCCATGGGTCCAGTCGTCGCTCCATGGGCCCTGGTCGTGGAGCATCCATGAATCCATGATTCATTCATCCATGAATCCCCAGATGCTCCGTCTTTGGAAATATCTTTGGAACATCTTTGGAAATAGGGCCTTTCGGGCCCTATTTCCAAAGGGGCACATACGGCCAAGGTTGCACGTACGGACCTTCGGGTGGGGGGGGGGGGGCAATTGCCCCGTTTGCCCCCCCCCCCCTTGGGTACGCCTATGCCCTACGCCCCCTTGGTTGCGCCCCTGTCCTCGGGCCTCGGCCGGGGCAACTTTGAAAACAATTCTCCACCCATGATAGGAGAGTTATTGAAATATCTGATCCTGTCCCAACTTACCCCTGGCATCAACTAATCCCGGTCTGCCCTACTAATTCGATAAGGGGCTGGAACCTACGTTGTTAGATTCAACAAACAATGCACTTCACATGTTCTTGCGAGAGGAGATGTCACTGCCACTGTATGATTACCAAACGCCAAAACCATTTTTTTCAAGACATATCCATCGAAAATGAAGGACATCAAAACAGTCTTTCAAGCATCACATGTGAATCAATTCATCCTGCGCTTTGTGAGGGAAAAAAGATATAACTGATACGGACACAAATAAGCAGACGGAAGGCAATAAAGATACAGAAACCAAGTAAACAACAAGATAGTCAGCACAGGTCCGAATCCACATTCGTGTAATGTTCTAGATCGGGGGGGGGGTGGGGGGGGGGGGAGTAATACAAACGAAACATTTTCAAACATTGCCAGGCTGTCAGCTTGCATGGTGCCAACAACTGTCTACCTAAGAACGCCACTTTCCAACACTGAACCATAGGCATAGTAGCAGGGGGCCGGGGGCATGGCCCCTCACTTTTCAGCCAATTGTTTTACTAAAATCGTTTACTTTGCTCGGTGAGGAACATTCCTGACGGCAAAGGCAAGTAAGGCGAGTAGAAGCGAGAAGTAGACAGGCCACAGCAAGTAAGGCGAGAAGAGCCCACATCTGCAAAGAAATCCTTTATAGGGGTTTAGGTTTCCCTGAAGACGAGATCGAAGTTTCACTGGCCCCCACTTCTCGTGACTTTCGTGCATCCCTGTAAGGAACTACTGCAGACTGCCAATCTGTTTACGTCCTCAGACTTGGCAAGGAGCGTGGGTGCCCACTGGGTGCCCACTGCCCAGTCTGAGGACGTGGGTGCCCACTGCCCCACGGTATCGTGAGTGGGCCGAAACCGTGGGGCCGGTTTGCAGATGCTGTCCCGGCAGTACCAACAGAGTTTGGTATCCCCGTCTGCCGCCGTCTGCCAGCTCGGCGGTGGTGTCGGGTGTCCAGCACATCTTCCCCGCGCTGCACCACCACTGCATTACACGCCGCCGCTCCGGCAGATCCTCCGGGATCCTCCGGCAGCGGATAGCCGACCACAGCATCCTGCTCGTGCAGCGCCGCGCAGACCGGTAGAGCGCTCGGCCAGCTGTATCAGTATCTGTAGCCGTGGCTGCGGTGTCTATTTATGTCCTGAGCTGGGGGTAAACAAACTCATAATGCACGATGTGAATAGGGTACCATAACTACGGTCAAAGCGCTGATGGAGAATCCGTGCACGTTTTGGCACGTTTGCACGGACAATCTGACGAAAACTAAACCTACCAAAGGGAAATCCAATGTTATTATTTGCTAAATATGATGCAGACTGCCGAGGCCCGATATGAGAGCATGTGCCTAACTTGATACTTGATATCTTAGCGTTACTTGATATCTCACTGGCCGATCCAGAGAGGGGGCGTGGGGCAAGAAGCCCCCCCATTATAAGCTCGACAGGTGGCGCAGCAACGTAGCCAAGGGGGGGGGGGGGGGAGTGCGGGCCCTTTTCGGAGCGCGAGGGCCCTTTTCGCCGCGTGCAGCGCGCCGAAAAGGGCCGACGAGACCCGCGAAAAGCGCGGTATCATGGTGCTCTTTACCACGCGAAGCGTGGTTTTTAGAGAGTCTTAAGAGCACTTTAGGGGCCACAAGGGCCTTCTCTGAAAGACCAGAGGGTTCCTTGGACGTTCAAAACAGCCCTGTGCAAGTAAGAGGGACCCCCTAATCAGACCAAAGAGCCCCTGAGCGGGTCAGAGGGGCCCCCTGAACACGTCGAATGAGCCCCTAGCCAGCACAGAGGGTCCCTGAGCAGGTCGAGAGGCCCCTGAGCATGTCGGGAGGGCGACAAAGCGGCCAGCGCAGACCCTTGCCAGGTCATAAGGGCCCCTGAGCAGGTTGGAGGTCCTTGGACAGATCAGAGGGCCCCTGGGAGAGTTGAAATGGTCCATGTGCAGGTCAGAGGGCCCCTGACAGACAGAAAGGTCCCCTAGGTGGGTCAGCAGGGCCCCTGAAACATGCTGAATGGGC